>JAOTRH010477225.1:0-25953 GCA_034768845.1 Heliamphora exappendiculata
GTCTCATATATGCACATATTCATTATGTGGTGCATTCTCGAGCAACAAAATCTCAATCTAGGATTTTTGTTCATTTTCCATATGCTTCATTTCCACAGTAAGAAAAATTCGTCTTTGCCACACGAGATGTATCTTATTAGAGTCCTTCGCCATTTTGGCGTAGATTTATCTAAGGAAAAAGCCATTACCTTCTCAAAACATGACTTGCACGGTAGTACAACTCCAAAACATATGCAAATTGCAAATGTTGACGGAGTATGGATTACTACTCGTCGTGGCACCTCTGTCCCTACTAGGACTCCTCCCTGTACATCTCAGGATATTCTCTCTTTCCCAATTGACCTAGATTCTCCACCAGTTCTACCCGTTGACACTCCAGGACCATCTCATTCTGCTCCTCCTCCTCCTCCTCCTCCTGTTTTTGACTATACTTCATCTGTTCCTCTTGCATCCACATCATCATCCATTCCTGTTCAAATCGACAACACTGCAGTTTTCTCTGCAATCAACTCCCTGTCTGAAAAAGTCACTCTTTTTCAAGCCAAAGTCGATTCGGACTTCTTTGATTTACATCATACTGGCTCCTCTCTTTCTGAAAAAGTCAAGGCTATTAAAAAATTAAATCGTTCCTTGAGAAAGAAAATTGAACTACTAGGACAGACATGCTAGTCTATTAATTTACTCTCGGAACCAAATATCATAATAAAAACCATCGGCCCAGAGTCACATCAATTGATAGACCACGTAGTGTGGACGTCTAACAATTAACAAACAAAGAACTACTAGGTTTTTCATTCCTTGATATAGGACATTCTATGTAAATTAATTAGTCAATTAATTTTGATCCTCATAAATAAAAAAATTGACTCATTAGAGAGAAAAATTTTATTCACAGGCTAAGTGTATAACCATTACTCTTAATTTAAAAATACCATGTCAAAACCCTATACCCGGTGTGAACAAACCGTACTTCGCACTATTTTTAAATTTAATTCTTTCGAAGATTCGTACTGGAGATACTATGATTATAACCCTTCCTTAAGGAGACCGAAAATCGAAACCGGCATGCGAGCTATAACTACATTTTCTACGAACGTGTAATAGAGACCGTAGGATTTATCTGTGATTAAACCCTTCTCTCACTTAATATTTTAAAAATCGAGAGTTTTTCCTTTTTGTTCATTTTAAACAATTAAACATATTTTAAATCCCGATTAAAATAAATTCAGTTTTAATTAATTAAAATATTTCTTATTTAACCATAATAAAATAAACAAAAAAAACTTTCTTATTTAATTTTGCGAAAGAAATTAATTACCCCGGTTTTAATTAAAAAATCTTAATTAATTTTAACACAAAAATTAAATAAATAATTATCTATTTATTTTTTTTATTTATTTTTCCATTTAAAAAAATGTTAGGATTATTTATTTTATAAAACCGTTTTTCCTAATATACTTTCGATAATTAAAATCATGTATAAAAGGAAAAACAAATAAAATAAAATTCATCCACGCAATAAAACAAATAAATAAATAATTAACTAATGACAAAATAAATATTAATTAAGTCGTTATGATCCGGTCCATCCGTTTTATCTTTTAATCCGACGGTCTCGAATTAAAGATTAAACGCCTAGGGTTTTGGAACCCTAAACGAGCCGTCAAATACCCAAAACTTTTTTTCCGCATCCGGACCACCGTCACAGCCTCGGACCACCGCTAGAACGCCGGAAAAGGCCAAAACAATGAGCCAAATAGCCCCCAACAGTACCGAAAAAGTTACTGTGTAGGCAGCACGATGCCGCCTTTTTCCAGCTACTGTTTGACCGCCTTGCCGCCACTTTTGAACCCCCAAAAAATTATGGTAAATAGAGCACATCAAGGTCTTGATCTCCAAAAAATATTGCATCAAAATACGATGTCGAAGTGGCCCCAAAAAATCTTCAAAGGGCTGAAATTTCTACAGTGGCGAAAATTCAGCACCTCCGTTTAGCCTCTGTTTTGACCGCCTTGCCGTCGCCTTCGAATCGCCACCGAACCACCATCGAATAACCAACGAATAACCTTAATTTTAGCGAAACAATTGGGTCGAAAAAGGTTTCCGAAAGCCCCGAAAACGAGCTCCGAAACAACCTCGCAGTTCAGGCCGAACAGCCCATTTGCCGCTGCTTCTTTGCTATTCTTTTTTTGATTTTATTCCTCGTTTTGCGAGATCCGATTACAATATTGATCCAAAAAAAAAGAATGAAATAATGGATTACGTCGTTAAAAAACCTATACCCCACGTAGGAGGCGTACAACCGATCTAATCTCAAATCAAAACCGACGAGATAAATGATTAAAAACGATATAAACCATACATATATTCATACATGCATTTAACCAGATCATAACGACATAGGCTACAAAATAAAGGTTAGCACAATGAATTTTCATGAAAATGCAACCTCGGCTCTAATACCATTGTTGGAGCGGAAGAAAAAAAATTTTAACCCGACATCGTGACCGTAAAAAATGACGTATGCGTTTTTCAAGAAAACAACGAACTATATTAATCTTAATGACATTATACCTTTATGAAACTTGTCGAAAAGTTTCAATAAATCCCGAATACATTGAAGACGACCTTACAACCTTCTCACGTATGTCCCGGACGCACTATGACGATCACGGTGTGTGGGCATCAATTCCGATCGAAGACTTTTTCTCCTCTTCGGTTTCTTCTCACACTTCTCTCCAAAAGGAAAAAATAATTTTCCTAAAAGGAGAGTGAGGGGGCGGCGGCTAGGTTAGAGATTAGGGTTAGATTTAGCCTCTTATTATATATTTGCATATATTCCTTAAGATATATATGGTATATGTATCTTTCTATCCCATAAAATAAGAAAGAGATACATATCCATCTAAAATTAAATCCCCACTCCCTCCATTAGGGCTGGCCACCTAGGGAGTAATTCCTAGGTGTGCCAAATTCCAAAACCGTCCTCAAACAATTTAATTTAATTTCTTAATGTCTCCAGTGAAAAAATCGGCATTCAAATTAAATTAAATAATAATCGAAACTGATAAGAAAATTATCCGTGCGTATAATGGGCTATATGAGGGATCACGAGAAAGTATAGGACTCGGGTTAACCGTACGAAAAAATCGAATATTCCTAACTCTATCCCCAAGTTAGATCATTTCTCGTACGAACCAGAGTTTATTCCACTAAAGGTCCTAACTGAACTCCCGATCCCAACTCAAATTATGTCTTGAGTTTTCAATTATCAAATGCACTGAATTCTCCCCACGTTTAATATATGAATTCTCGATAAGTAAATTAGGTTACTGACAATCCGATTTAATTATCCTCTTCTTCTCGCATCCGTGCCGCTTAACCTTTTGATATGCCAGATCCGAAGATCCACTGTACATATTTAGCATAATCAAACCTATAAGCAAAGCACACGAGGGGGAACTTCTCAACCTAAATTGGATGTGGTTTTCGTCAGTTGATTATCAATCATCGGACAAACAATGCTAGTACCCAACTCATCGGTATTGTTGATCTTATGGAGAAAATCTCAACAATTGACGACTCAAAGTACTGTACATCATCTAAACACAATTAATCAATCACTTCGGGATTAAAAGTTCGTGCAATAGATGATAATACGAGATGTAGATCAATTCATATAGTCAGTATAGAATCGATCATCCCGTTGATCCCGCTCAATACACTCTAAGTGTACTAACACATCGAGCTCGAATATCAAATTCTTTAAACTTGAATTTGATTCGTTCGACCTAGCCAAGACCAGCTACTATAACGATGTACTACAATCGTACCAATGGAATATCCAGGTCCATTGCGATTGTGAGCCTACCTGTACAATCTGTTTGAACCTTTGACCCGATCTTTCGCGCAGCACGCACCGAGTTAAATACTTGACAGAATATATGGACTATGCATTCATTCATCACAAATATAAATATGAAACCACGAATGCAAAATCATCTCAATTGTTTCTCATTAATATGCTAAGGATCTAGAATAAAATATATAAAAGGTATGACTTTTTAGTATACATTCCCAACAACAAAACCCTAGGTAGAAGTGAGAGGTCACCATATACTCTAGAGAGGCTCAATTTGGAAGCTAGAGAAAGTGTAGAAAGATCAAGAGAGTCTCAGTTTGAGGCCACTGATATTGTGAGATTGAGAGTAAGATCTATAATCCTTATACGCATATAGTGGATTGATTTCTTCTCGCATGTGGACGTGTACACTCATCCGAACCATGCATATTACTGATTATTGTGATTATTGCTTTCTATATTTACTTTGTGTAAATTAAAGCATATATGGGTATCTACTGCCCAACCAGTTCCTATTTTGGGAATTCGTATATTCAAATCCCAACAAATGGTATTAGAGCTCCTAGTTAAACGCTTAATTACTCAACTATAATAGAGATGACAAATATCAGGTATAAATTCGAGAAGTTCACCAGCAAGAATTATTTCTCCCTGTGGCAAAGACGTATAAAGGATTTGTTGATCTAGCAAGGGGTCTTCAAGACATTACTCGGCAAGGCAAAAAAGTCAAGTACGATGACCGATAATAATTGCGAGGAACTTGATGCCAAGGACGTGAGTTCAATTCGATTGAATCTAGGAGACAAAATTATTCACACTGTGATTGATGTGGAGATAGCGTATGAGATTTGGCTGAAGCCGAAAGGTCTCTACGTAAAAAAAATCTAGTTAACAAGTTGTACGTGAAGAAGCAACTGTATGAACTATAGATGAGAAAAAGTTCAAATCTATTGGAACATCTCAATATATATGACGTACTCATCACACAATAATTTGGGTTTAGAGTAAAGGTTGATGGTGAGGATAAGATAATACTCTTGTTAGCATCGCTTTTAACATCCTATGATAATTTGGTGACAACCCTGATGTATGAGAAGAACACTCTAGAACTTGAAGAGATCACCAGTGCTCTTTTGTCACATGAGAAGATGAAGAGGGATATTAAATCAGATGCAGAGGGTGTGTTTATGCCTAAGTCTGAGTCAAGTATGGGAAGGAATAGATCTAGTGAGCAGGATTTTAATAGAGGAAGATCTCAGTCCAAGTCACTTGCAAAGAATGATGTGGAGTACTTTCAGTGCCACAAAACGGGTCATTACAAGAACTAGTGTCAACAACTAAAGAAGCTTATAGAGGAGACGAAGAAAGGTAAAATGTCTTTAGAGTCTGTCAGTTTTGCCGAGGAGTCATTAGATAGTGAGGTAGATGGATATTTTCTTTCAATTTCTTCAGATTTTAATTTTCTTTCAAAGTTATGGATACTAGATTTGGAATGCTCGTACCATATATGTCCAACAAAAGAATAGTTTGGCATGTATAAAGCTTTGCATCGGTGGTACAGATCTAATGGAAAACGACACAGCTTGCCATTCCAATTGAATGGGTGCAGTAAATATCATAATGTTCGATGAAGTTGTAAGGGTTTGGAGGAATGCTATACATTTTCTAAGGTTAAAGAAAAATATAATTTCTTTTGGAACATTGGATTCTTTGGGTTACGAGAACACAGCAAAGGGTGGAGTGATGAAAATTAGCAGAAGTGCTACCGTTATCATAAAAGGGTAGAAAGTCAGGAATCTCTACAGATTAGTAGGAAAATCGGTGGTAGATGGAGTTACCACTACTACACAGGTAGAGTTGAGTAGGGATTGTACAAGATTCAAACATTTGAGCCTTGGTTAGATTGACAAGAAAAATATGTCAGAACTTCAAAAGAAGAAAGTAGAAAATGAGGTGGAGCCTTGTCAGATTAGTTCACCTAGAAAATTGGGTGATAGTGGTTCAAATCAGCAGCAGGGAAAACACTTTAGTTGAGAACCTTCATCTTACAGGAAAGCAACAGGTAGCATTGTGGCACTGGAATTTTGGAGTCTTGCAAAAATAGAAAATTCAAGAGTTATTTTGAAAACTTTTAACACCTTGAAAATCAAAAGATTTTGAAAGCCCTTTTTATTGAAAAATAGAGTCCCAATTGGTTTTGAGAAAAATCAAAAAAAACAAAAAGGAGCCACTGATTTTTAAAATGTTTAACTAGAGAAAACATAGGTCCAAAGGCTAAGGTACCAATCAAGAATGGTGTTAGGCACCCCGTTCACCCAACCGTGAGGTTAATCTCTACTAATCATTATTGGTTCTTAATTAAAATTTTTAAATACATGCAAATAAAAAAAGTGAAGGTAAAGAGAGAACAATTAAAATCAAATAATGAAAATAGCATAGCATAGGTATATAAGGCACAAAACAAAGCATAAAAGAAATCCTAAGTCCTAAACATGCAGAATCTATACTAAGGATACATGATGAAAATCGCATGTAATAAACAAAGAATGAAATCATTAAATGAAACTAACAAATCATAATCATGTCAAAATTAAACTAGGATAAACATAATATAAGGTAAACAAATAGCAAGACTCTGAGAAATAACACTGACTGCATACTGGACATCACCTACTATCGACAGAATACTGTAACACTACTGTAACAATGAAATTAAGCCACTGGAAATGGACAAATGTTACGGCTGTAACATATGATTGTTGCGGTCGTAAGATCCAAAGACCAAAAGGCTGCGGTCGTGAAGAATAGAATCTCAACCGCAGGCATATCAGTGCATATTCGTAACGACCACAACTATAAAAGTTGCGACCGCAAGGTATTTGCACACTGATTTGTTGAATTTTAATGGAAAATGTGTTGGGTGCTAACATATAATGTGTAACAGGATCACAGAATAACATTAAAGCAGGTTTGATTGAGACTATGACAAAACCAACATGATATAAGTGCTAAAGAATCGAAGCAGTGACATACCAAATAGTGTAATTAAAATATGAAATTATATGAATAAAGTATGCGAATAACAGGTCGAATAGAAATTAAGAAGCGCACAAATAATGATATTGAAATAAAAAATTTAACCTGACCTCTCCACGGGGGTAGAGGGTGTCGAGAGGGAAGTATCGGGGGTCAAACAAATGTACCGATAAGACAGTGATCCGGGTGTGTCCTCAAGTCATAGGATGTGACGATCGTCTATCCGGTCCTTGAGAAATGTCACTCCCCGACCCCCGGGTTACGTGAACTCTACTTGATAACTCCTATTCCTTTAACCAAATATCTTTAATTATATTATCTTGAACTTAATTTCTTACAGGTTTTCACTTATTGCAAAATTAAACTAAGTCCAATTCTTAAAAATTTTAGCAGAGTTCCTCTATTTTTTGGACTATCCCAATTTTTCTGTAAATTTGTTAAACTCCAAACACAATTTATACACAGGCACCGCCTGGATTCCAATTCTCAAACACAATCAAAACTACTACAACCATTCATATCCAATTACATAACAGGTGTACCAATTCCCAAGAGATATTAAGCCATACAAGCCTAAGCTACATAATAAGTAACATCTTCCACTTCCTTATTATTGTATTCATCTCCATACGAATCAAACCATACATTAATTTCACTAGATGCATTCATCCATGATAATCTCACAATTTTCATACAGTTTCTCAATACAATTCTTTGAAGCGAATACACGAGATTTATACATTTATCTATATATGATTACATCCATAAATGAAATTGCTCATTTCTTCCAAAACATTCTTCAAGATCCCATCCTTTGCTTGCCTTTTTTTTATTAAAACCTGCAAAAGATTGTTTAGATACAACCTGACCCGAAACTCTTAGGATAAGACTAACAACAGTGCAATGCATGATTTGTCAGGTGTTAATGGCATGCTGTTATGCAATCACATTCAAATTACTTTTATAACCTATTCTTACCCCTTATCCTTTCACTCTTTATTTGTTTAATCTTAACTCTTTATTACCAAATCTTTAAACATTCATTTCAATGCATCTTTCTTTATTAGCATATCTCATTTATATTTTTTTTTTGACATTTTATCTTTAATTTCTTCTCCACTTTTCATTTTTTTGTCAGGCCTTTAGCTCTTTCTCATTCAAAACATAACCTATCTTCTTTCCTCTTTTTCTTTCTTCTCTTTAATATCATTTCTCTCTATTTTTCTTTGGCTCTTGCATTCATTCTCATTCTCTTTAATCAGTAACTAAATACTAACTCACATTTTATTCGTCATCTCTTCATCCTTTGTTTACTTAACCTTTACCCTTTTCTTATTTAATTTATTATATCCACCTTTGATTGAAGTTCCACGCTTACCCATACTAAATACCGAGTCATTTTCTTATTTCTTCTATTCTATTTGTTTCGTCTTACATTCTTTCAAATTTCTCCCTTTTTTTTTTTTTCATTTCTATTCTTTGGGTTCATTATCCAACATTTAGATTTATATTCTTTTTATAAAATCTATTCATTCTCCACAATTACATTTCATCTCATTTCATCAATCCAATACTGAACCGACGTCAGGTGCAGCTTATAGAAACCCCTCCCTATTCCCCCAATAGGCTACGTGAAGCCATTGGGTAATAGATAGCTCTATAACTCACCATGACAACTGCCTTTTTTGGTTTTTCTGAGGAACACCGACGGGTAGGCAACCCATGCACACCTTTTCGGGGACTAACCCGATGGATAGGGCACCCTACTTGCGCAAGTTTCTGGTATTTCACCGCGGAGCTAGTCAAGTCTAACTTAATCACATCCATATCAATCAAACAACTATCGGTTCCATATTCGATTAATGTAACATTATTCATTATTAACTGGGAGTCCATCTCCCTAATTTAATTTCACAATCACATCATATTTTTATTTTTAATTCATAATCATATTTTCAATTCTGTATTCACAATCACATCTCCAATTCCAATTCACCATCATATTTCCAATTCCAATATTACCAAACAAATATCATGTCTCACAATCTTGGATTCTCAAACTCTAACCATTAATCTTTGAGCTTAATCCATTTTTCCAATTGAATTCACAAGTTCCATTACTTACTCTTTATATTCATTTCAATTTTAGGTGTAGGTCGAATAATAATCTTATAAATCATCACTTCATGAGGCCCAAGTAATTATTCAAAGGTCTATATGTAACATTTCTTCACTCAACTATAAAGAATCAATTCCCATTTGTAAATTAGGAGTTAGCAAGGATTTATCTCTATTTTTCCAAGATTTTCATTTAACAATAATTTTATTCTTAAATCTTAAATAAGCAATTGATATGTCTCTGACAACACATTCTCTTTTCTTATTCAATTAAACCATTTTATCTGTGTGATGAATTCGCCTATTCATTATATGACCGAATATCATATACGAATCACGACTTAAAATTTAATTGAACTAGAGTATCAAGTTCTCACTCTAACTTAACAATTAAGTAATTTCAACATCATATAATAGTCCCCTTAAGAACATCTTACTTTGTTTAGTTAAAGTTATAATTCTCAAATCATATTTTATATCATTTCCCTTTTGTTACAATCCTAGCAAAAATTCTTTTATTTCTTTAAATCAAAAAGCTCCAACTAGTTTATTAACTCATTTAATAGTGCAATGATGACTGAATCACTAATTTTATAGTTTTTCCCAAATTTTATTGATTAATTTTATAAGTTTGTTTGATATTCTTTAAATCAATAAATAGACCACAAGGGTTCCTTTTTCTTTCATATAATTTCTTTCATTAAACAAGCATACCAATGAAATCATAACCTCAAAACATATATACAATTCTACTTCTCAAAGGTAAGGATATAATAAACTTGACCATCATCTAAACATTTAAGTTCCCAATTTTCAATTCCCAATTAACATTCCACATTACATCTACATAACATTTCAAATCACTTGCTTTTACCATTGTATCAATCTTGTTCTTTTCTTTCATCATCATATATCTCAAACATCAATCCAAAATAGTTTTGATCATTGTTTGTCCTCATTTTCCATCTCAACCAATGTTGCACATTTTCTTATGTTTCCCAACAAGTTTGTCTATTATGTGAATCAGGATTTCATCTTAATTACTCCTTGAATCATTTCTCTTACTAATAGATACAATATACTCATATCATCCCATAAAGGCCAATTTAACTTATCCATCACCAATTCAATACGGCCTCTACTAAACATCCTATTTTATCTTTTCCAAGTTTTGTAATTGAACTAAAAGTTACCTCTTAAATTTTAACGCGACACTTTATTTATCTTCAATAAATCTCTTAAACGTCACGTTCGTTTGAAACTCATATTCAAATTATAAACTAATCTAAGTTTTTAATTTCTCTCAGGGTGAGAATTATATTGATTAATCCGGCCACACAAGTCAACGCCTTACATTCTATGTACATTTATTACATATGTGTCCCAATTTCATCATAGGGCCCAAATTTTAAGTTGAAACTAATAAACTTTGAGAATGTGGTTAAACATCGCTTTACCGATCCAAATAGACTAGGATTTCATGAAGATATAAAATTATCAACACAAACCAAAACAATCCACTGAATTTAATCTAAATCCTACCTGTCGGAGCCAAGCAATTTGGAATTTCACCCAAGATTGCAAGCCCTAGGTTCGGCCAGTTTGGATTGAGGCTTCATGAAGCTTTAGAATGCATCCCCCTCGGTAGATTACTCCTTCATTCTCTGGTGGTTTCCTAATTTGATATTAACCTCTCAAAGTTTTAATGAGTGAATTAGGGTCTCATAAATTCAATTTACAAATCAATAATCGAAAATAAGAAATGAAGAAGACCAGAATGGCACTAACCAGGCAGGTCTGTTACAGCTCTCAACTCAAGGCCGATAGAGGGTTTGAAATCTGGTGGGGTACGCCGAAGCTCAGATATGGTATCTAGTGATGCACCGGTGGTCGACAAGTGATTGGTAGTGATCAAAGGTGCACGGCAACGCTGAGAGGTGATGGAAACTTAGGTGCTCATGCTCACAGTATAAAAAGAAAAGAAAATCACAAAGTCGGGAGAGAGGGGAAAGCGAACGCCGGCGGTAGGAGGGTGGGGAAGACAACGCCGGCAGTCACAGTGGCAGGCGAGGGAGACGCGACAGTTGCAAATCGCGCGTCGCGCACTGGCTTCTCTCGGGTCTTCTCTCCGCCATCGATGAAGGAGGTAAGAACAGAGAAGGGAAGGGGACCTTCGGGTCTCTTATATATATATCTCTCTCTCTCTCCCTCTTTCTCTCGATCTCTCTCTCTCTCGAAGTTTCCTCTACTCCTCTAGAAGCATCTCAGCTTCGGCTGAGATGTAATCTTCTTCTTAATCTTTTTTTTTTCAAATTTTAGAAATTCCCAAAATTTTCCAACATCTTTATGTGATTATAATACTTATACAATTCTCTTCCCATCGATCAATTCAGCCTCCGTTTAATTTTAATTATCTCTACATCACATCATTAAATTCTTTAGATCCACAGAGTTCGTCACAATCTAATACTTCGGTATCTCAACACAAACCAACTACGATATTATTTTCACAAATTAAATTAACAAATTAAAACGTATTAGTTTGCCAAAAGAAATGTCTCGATTCCAGTACTCGGGGGGATAGTAGTACGGGATAGGGTGCCAGTAATTCGACTGGAAGAGTATCGACATACTTCTAATCGTCCTGCAAAAAATGTACCGAATGTACGTTTATATAGAAAATGCCACCCAATGAGGTGGTGACACGTCCCAAGCTCAGAATATACTCAAAGAGGTTGCGGTTGCTACCTTTGAAGGTTACGACCGTGAGGTCGAAGGTTGCAACCGTGAGGTTTTTTTAGGGTTTCCAAATGTTTCATGTTATAAACGTGATAATCAAGGTTACGATCGCAGGGTTCAAAGGTTACGGGCGTAACTATTTGGGCCAGTGAACAACTAGGTCGCGAGATTTGAAAGATTGCAGTCTCAAGGTTCAAGAGCTATGATTATGTGGCTCAATTTCATGGAGTACTCATTTTGAATCACTTATTGGAAATCATTTAGAGACTTTGCACGTCATCCCACTTGGTTTTCGTCATTGGACTCACCCAGATAAGCTTAAGATTAAACATGGTCAAATCGGGATATCTACAGCTGTCCTTCTTTGACACAACTTACACAGTAACACGTGATACGAGTTATGTTAAATATCTAGAAACAACATCCATTTGACTCAACCATCAATCTTAGGCTACAAACACACGAGCATGCATATGATAATGGTCGTACTCGAACTTCCATCAAGCTATCTACGTACCCCTTTGCTAGGGATCAGATCAAAAAATAGTTCTGGGGCAAATGCAGAAGATGCATGGTGCAAGATGTAAAACATGATACGAATACTAACATGCCAAAAGATACCCTAAAGGTCGAGTTAAAACCTAAAGGAGCATAAACAAATAACAATGCACAGATCAAGTCGAGATCTAAGAACTCAACTGGGGATAAAATAATTAAAAGGGTCAAGTCAAGATCTTAAAAATAATTTTAAGCGAAAAAACATCACAAATTAATAGGTCGAGTCAAGCCTAAAAATTTGGACGACAACAGAATAAAAAATAATTAAAAAGTCGAGTCAAGATTTTAAAACTATTTTTATCAGAAGAAAATTACAAATTAATAGGTTGAGTCAATATCTAAAAATTTGGGCGGGAACGAAATAAAAAATAATTAAAAAATCGAGTCAAGACTTTAAAACTATTTTTCTCGAGAGAAAATCACAAATTAATAGGTCGAGTCAAGACCTAAAAATTTAAACGAAAATGGGATATAAAATAATTAAAAAGTCGAGTCAAGGCTTTAAAATTATTTTTATCGGGAGAAAACCATAAATTAATAATTTGACTCAAAACCTAAAAATTTGGACGAGAACGGGATAAAAAAATTAATTAAAAAATCGAGTCAAGACTTTAAAATTATTTTTATCGGGAGAAAATCACAAAATAATAGGTCAAGTCAAGACCCTAATATTTGGACGAGAACGGAATAAAAAATAATTAAAATGTTAAATCATGACTTTGAAACTATTTTAAAACCCAAATACAAGTAAACAAACACATCATTAAGGGTAATCATGGAAGCCAAAATGTAATCATGACAAAACAGATGTACCTACAGCATCGAAAGTTTGCAATTGCAAGGTCCAGAGCTCTAGGTCGTGATGTGACCGTTGGGACAGGTTGTGTCTGCAAGAATCATTTCAAATAAACCTTGCAGTCGCAACAAAACCCCCCTCAATAACCTTGAGGTCGCCGACATCAAATCTTGCAGCCGCACCACACAACAGCCATTAAGGCCCCCCAGATTGCGCGAGGTAGACTCATTCGATCCCCCACTCTCTCTCTCTAACTCTCTACTCTCTCTCTCGAGTTCCTCTCAAGACTTCAAGATTTCAAGGCTTTTCCTTTGGTTCTTTGGTTATTTCCTCCGCATGGAAAGCCATGGACATAGTGATGACATCTTCGGGACACTACGGGGACCCTCTACTTCTGACAACATTTCCCTAGGCACTATTGGGGGTGCCGACTCCAATCTTCCTTCGGATGGGACTTCTAACCATCAAACCCTCCACTACTATGGGATTGATAAACATTCTAGTGACCGAGGCTGAGCGGTCCTTACTTTAAGCTTTCGAGGATCGAGAGGCAACAACAATAGGAGCAGTAGTGAAGACGGCATCAAATCAGGCAGTAGCCGAGGCTTAGATAACAGGTTTCTTGGACCCTCATGCCGGCGAGGGCATTTCAGCTCCTTTTGACCCTTTACGGTATGCTCCAATCCTACACTGCCTGAGACCGAGCGGGATGAGGAGATACGAGCCTGTAGTTATTGATGTGGCTCCTGACTTCTTTCTCCGTGAGCCTCATGCCCGCCTCTCTCGCCATATTCACACAGTAAGTCTTCTTTTCTTCTTTTCAATTCAGAATGTTGAAGCATGCTTGTAGTTCCACTTTCGAGCATAGATGCATGTTTAGGATCCCCTAGTACTTACGATATGATGTATGTGATTAAAGAACCTGAAACATAAAAGATTGCCCTAATTAAAAATAATAACATATTTAATATGCAATTTAAGAACTTGATAACAAATGGGACTTATAACGGATATAAATGCGATTCAACCACACCATAAAATATAACATTCAGAACTAGAAACCCAAGACAACGGACCTAGACATCGAACTAAGAATCTAACAGAACACCTAAGTAACCAGAGCTTTTGAATAAACACCTAGTTACTAGGATTTAAAACACGGGCACCTGGGAAGCAGAGATTAAGACATAGTATGTCTGGGGAATAAGGCTGAGGGTGCTTGAGGAGCAGGGCTTAACAAACCTAAGGATTATCTCACAAACTTAGGACCTAGATAACGCTTTGCATGTGACTATGATTTGAAACGGGGTTTTCCTGGTGCAACATGGCTTGGGGTGCCTAGCTCACTAGGGCTTGATAGACTTAAGACACCTTTTAGACTTAGGAATACCTAGACAATGCTTCGTATATGACTAGGATTTTTAATAGGGTTTGGTTGGTGCACCAGTGCTTGGGGTGCCTAGCTCACTAGGGCTTATTAGACTTAAGATGCCTTCTGGACTTAGAAATACCTAGACAACGCTTTGCATATGACTAGGATTTGAAACGGGGTTTGCTTGGCACACGAGGGCTTGGGGTGCCTAGCTCACTAGGGCTTGATAGACCTAAGACGCCTTTTAGACTTATATATACCTAGAAAATGCTTCACATATGACTAAGATTCGATTATCTCTTTTTCTTCATTAGTTTTTCATCTTGATCTGATCTGGCATCTTCTACTATATTTTATGATCATCTTCTTTTTGCTTTTACAGGCTGGCCTATACATCAGAGGCTTTGGTGGCTCCAGAGACGTTCTAGAGTGGTATGTAGCCCTTCCTCCCCCAAGTCGTGCTTTCATTAACAAATTTGAATTCTCTCGCTTTATACCGTTGTTGGGTGACACCAGCAATGGTAGAGTTCAGTTGACTGTGTTGGCCGAGAGGTAGTGGGATACCACAAATACCTTCAACTTCTCCACATTTAAGGCCAGTTTGATACCCCTAAACTTTTCTATAATTACCGGCATCCAAGTCAGTGGAGATCCCATCTCGTTTGATCCAGACATCCCGCGCTCCACTAAGGGCTTGACATACTTCCTCTGCACTATTCCTCTTCAGATAGATCAGGGTTGCGCCAGGTACACATGGTTCCATACCCACTTCCATCATTTTCACTACACAGAGCCTCGACACTATGAGTGGGTCGCTCGATCCTTTCTACTATACGTCTTCAGTGTCTCCTTGTTTGTAAACAAGGAGAACACCGTTCTTCTGCATTATCTAGGAGCACTTCATCATCTAGACCGGGTTGCCAGATATGATTGGGGAAGCGCTGCTCTTGCCACCCTTCACGACTCTATGAGGGCAGTTAAACGAATCCCATAGGAGCTCAGTGTCGTGAGGTACTAGAGGACCTGGGAGGTATATCCTTATTTTTCTCTTCTATGCTTTTAGCCATTCACATATTTGTTATCTATTCTTTTACTGACCCTTCCTTTTACAGTTGTGGAGTTATGAGTTCTTCGGGATGCATGTACCGACGAACTCCCATGAGGATCCTCTAATTATTCCTTGTGCTTCACGGTGGACAAGGGGATTCAAGGGGATAAAGCCCGGGGGGAAGAGCCTTGATAGATTATGACTTTTCCTTGACCAGCTAACCCTTGACCATGTATAACTTCTATTTTCTACTTTCATTACTGCTCTCTATTATGTTCTTCCATTGCTTTTGTCCGTCACTGTTCACTGCCACTGTCCTATCACTATTCACTGCTTGCTATTCTGTTCACTGTTCACTGTTCACTGTTCACTGTTCACTGTTTTGTCACTATTCTATTTACTGTTTACTATTTTTTGTTTTGTTCATTGTTCACTATTTTTTAATTAGATGTCTTCCCTTTTTTACAAGTCCGATGGGATGTATGACGGGGGGTAGAGGAGAGAGCTGGCACAGATCTTATGCGTAGTCGTGACATCTTTACGCTACAGATTCTACTAGAAGGCAGTGGTACCTTGGGAAGAAAGTAGTTCGTCAATCCCTCGGCTTAAATCATTTTTGGATCCAAGTGCCTCATCCTACTCTTATCCGTCAGACGGATATCATGAGCAGCCTAGACATCATGCTGGAGGTGGTCAGTGGTCATGCATCTACTTTGTTAGAACCCGTAGGCGACTACACGACGTGGGCGAAGGGACACCTGATGGGGCTAATGGGTCCTCGCCCTAAGGCTACAGGGGTTCCTCCAGCCTGACCGGGTAGAGCCAGGAAGAGAGAAGGAGTGGCAGCGATTGCGACTGCAGCGGGCGTAGAAGCTAGGGTTGCCAGAGGAACGAGCGCGAGAGCAGGAGTTGTCGAAGCTTGAGTTGCCAGAGTAGCCAGAGTTTCCAGAGCAACCGATGCAGGAACAAGAGCAACAGATGAAGAGATCTCATGGGCGGCACTGAATTTGCGGCGGGCCATCCATTCGATGTCTTTGTTCCAGTTCCACCTGTTTGAGGCAGACTGCCAAGATCATTGATTTGTAAACGATTTCTCAAAAAAAAAATTGGCCGGGAAATCGCTGAAACAGGCTCTTGATAAAAACTTTTTAATGTCAAAAGACCAAAAATAAAACCTGTGCCACCACGAACTTTAACTTCCCAAGTTGAAACTCCAGTCAGACCTTTTACTGTATTCTAGTTGCGATTCCCGATCATAGTATGGGCTACGATCCTTTGAGAAGTAAAACCGGTAGAACCTGGACAATCTTAGTCTTGAAAGACAACTTATGATTTTGGTTCAGCCAACCCGCATATTTATAGGGTTATAACAGGGACCTGTGAAGTAATTATGACATAAACTTTTTGTGTAACCCAGATACTCATTCAGCGGTTTCTGCTAATATGCAAACTTCTCAGCAATTTCTATAATTACGAAAACCTTAAAACAGTTTCTGTAATTTTTATAAAATACTAAATTACAGTTCATACCACTAAAGAACTATAATTGCACTCTTAACCATAATCTCAAAACCAATTTATATTGAGCTCATGTTATTAAATGCTTAACTAACTCATCTCCCCACGTTAAGATTCTTGATACCTACCAATTAAATTTAACTACTGATAATTTAATTTAATCGGCATCTTTAAAATTTCTTAAGCCCTTCCTCTTAACTTATTTGACTATCGAATAATTAAATCCATGTGCAGGATTTGGTCCGGTCGAAACTTATAAGCTTCCTTAAGCGGTATCGTCAATCCCGAACAATTGAGGCATAAATTTCGTCAATAATTAATATTTACCATATAATTAATACCGCTATCCAACTCATCGGGGCTACAGACCCATAAAAGATCGCACCCATTAATAAATCAAAACAACGAATATTAAATATATGCAAATAATAATTATTTCGGGATTAAAAGTATAAGTACTCATAATAACCTTAGAGTGTAAATTAATTTATATAGTCAATATAAAATTAATTACCCAAATGTGGTCATGTTCAATACACACAAAGTGTACTAATACAGCGAGTCGGAACAATAAACGACGCTATTATCTGTTCTCTGTAACCAAGACAGGCCTATTAAAACTCTGTACTACAGTCGTACCGATGGTTTTTTCATTTCCATCTAAACTATGAACAAAAACTTATATATATTCTGTAAGAACGTATAATCTAGTCTTCTGTGTGTAAGCCATACTCTATACACCATATTAAATATTGTACATAATAAAGGATAACCATACATAATATTTAAAAAATAATACTGCATGCATTGCTTATTAAGATTCTCATATAATAAAAAATTAATTTTATTAAAATAAAAGTAAATACTAAAACCAAATAAAATCCATGATTTTTATTATAAAACCCTGACAATCTCTCACTTATACTCAAAATCAGGCTGCCATACATCTGAATCTCATGCCCTCTATATGACTATTGAAAGTCTTAGCCAGTAAGCTTTTCGTAAAAAGATCTACAAGGTTGTATCATGATGCAATCTTGGTCACAACAATATCACCCATTTGTACAATTTCTCGTATCAGGTAATATTTACGTTCAATGTGCTTTCCTTTCTTATGGATCCTTGACTCCTTCGAGTTTGCAACCGTTCCGCTATTGTTACAATAAAGTGTAATAGTCGACTGAACTGAAGATACCACATCTAAATCCAATAGGAAATTCCTGAGCCAAATAGCCTCCTTGCCTATTTCAGAAGCTGCCATGTACTTGGCCACCATGGTAAAATTAGCAATGCATGACTGCTTGATACTCCTCCTTAGTCCTTTTCAGGTCCTTGACTATATTTTTTACTGCAGTCTAATGCTCTTACCCTGGGCTAGACTGATTTCTACTAATCATGCCAACGGCAAAGCAGATGTTGGGTCTAGTACAAAACATAGCATACATTAGGCTTTCTACTGCTGAAGCATAAGGAACCGCATTCATCTTCTCTTTCTCATATGGTGTCTTAGGACACTGATCCTTGGATAGAGTGAATTTCATGCCTAAAATGGAGAAATCATTTCTTGGAATCTAGCATGCTAAAACCAACAAGGATATCATCGATATACTTTGCTTGTGATAAGCCTAACATCCTTTATTTTCGATCTCGCAAAAGCTTGATTTCAATGATGTGACTGGATTCTCCCAAGTCCTTCATATTGAATTGCCTAGATAATTATACTTTTACTGAAGATGACACTCCCACATCATTTTCGATGAGCAAGATATCATCTACGTAGAGTACTAGAAAGACTACCACGCTTTTGTCATGCTTTTTATACACACAAGACTCATCTAGACTCTGATCAAAATCATAAGAGTTAATGGCTTGATAAAATCGAGTATTCTAAGATCTCGATGCGTACTTAAGTCCATAAATTGATCTTTTAAGTTTGCACAACATATGCTCTTAGCCCTTTGCTATGAAACCGTTTGGTTATACCATAAAGATACACTCGTCAAGACTTTTGTTAAGAAAAGATGTCTTGACTTTTATTTGTCAAGTTTCGTAATCGAAATGAGCTCTAATGGATAAGAGATTCCAGATAGACTTAAGCATGGCTACCGGTGTAGACACCCCAATTTGACTCCGCCCAAACTTAGGCGAATCCAATGATAAAATAGATGAATTAGTGCCTCGATACAATCTTCGGGAAGTGATTAAAGCTTGGTATTTGAACCTGGAACCTTCAAGCCAATGAAATTTTGACAAACCATCGAAACTTGCTGCCTAAGTAAAGCGACCGCCAACTCTCATTGTGGTGACCACCATAGAACTTTGTGGAAGCCCTAGCCAAAAGTGGCGACCGCCACCTTTCATCATGGTGACCGCCAACTTCCATTGTGGTGACCGCCATAGAACTTTGAGGAACCTTTCAAAAACATGGCGACCGCCATCTTTGATTGTGGCGACCACTAACTCCAAATGGCCTGACGTGTCTCAAAACGTGGAAACATCACATTGGTTGAAGAATTCTATAAATACCGTACCCCAGCGTACATTTTCAGTACGAATTTAGAGTGAGAGAGACCCTGCCGATATATCGAGTGATCCCGAGCTCCGACGCCAAAACCCTACCGAACCTCCGACCAACGTTGAAGCCTTCCTTGGATCCCTACCCGATGATTGAATTATTGAAGTACATCCCCGACATGAGGATTCCCCAATAATTTAGGTACCTCATTTGGATCCTCGATCTTTCTAACTCTATTCTCTCTCTTTTGGAGTGATCAGGTTAAAATTCAATTTCAATTCGCGCAATTTTTTGCTCGTATAATTAATCTTGTTCCTTATCTAATTTGCTTCATTTAGTTTAGCATTCTCAATCAATTGCTTAGTTCGCACATCCACACTAAGCACATTTTTTTATTCATTAATTAGTGCTGATATAATTCAGCAATATGGCTAACAATGTCATTATTGTTATAATGTAAGTACTTATATGAAAATAGTTGTAATTATCAATATTACACTCATTTAATGCTAATATTCTATTTCTTTTTTTTCTTTTTCTTTAATATTTCAGCATTTATTTTCATTTCTTTTCTTTTAGTTAGTCTAATTTATTTTATTAGCATTCTATTTCATCCTTTTTCTTTCCTTATAATATTAGTTTAACACTCAATTTTACCTTTATTTAGTATAATATCTCTTTCCTAGCTTCTTATTTTCTTTCAATAATAATGTGATTTTCTTCCATAACATTTATTTCATTTTATTTTATTTTCTTTATCATTAGCTTTACTCTCTTCATAATGTAGCATTTTAACCTCTTTAATTTTATTATTAGTTTTAATTTCATTATAGAATTTTATTTTTTTTTCTTTTTATAGTTTTATCTTCTTTTGGCATTTATGTTATCTTTCTTTTTCTTTTATTTCATTAAACTACAAAAATCATAAAAAGTTTTTTTACCTTATTCCTTAAATATAATTTTCTTTTCTCTTATTTTCGTTTTAAATATAAATAGTTAGGCTTCATTTTGTTAATATTTTATTTTTCTAATCGCTTTTTATCTTAGCATAAGCTTCTGTTGTAATTTTCTTTTAGGATTCTTTTTATGCATATGTCATTTTGCATTTCTTTTACTAATTCATCATGTTAGTGTAAATGCACATTTTGGTTTCTTTACTTAAAAGCATATTTTAAAATAGTTTAGTTTATCTTTTATAATAAACCATGTCTAGGTGATTTTAAGCGTCTTTTAGTATATTTTTATTCTTTTATTTAAATTATTCTAACTTAGTTTGTCTTTGATGAAATCGCATGTGAGTATGTTCCATGTATCATTTTAGTTAGAAATTGCATATCTTAGAATATAGGATTTTATCTCTTTATTTGTTTCGATTTGGAGTGCTATGTACATATATTATGTATTTTCTATATTTGATTTTGGATGTTCCCTCTTTGTCTCTATTTTCTTTATTTGTATGCATTTGAGAAATTTTATTAAAGAACCAATGATGATTAGTAGAGGCCAACCTTATGGTTGGGTGAACGGGATGCCTAACACTTTCGCCAATTCGTACCTTATCTCCCGAACCATCTTTCTCTGATTAGTATTTTCGAGATCAGTAAGCAATTTTTGTTTTTATTAGTTTTTCTCAAAAATTAAGTGGCAACTCTATTTTCAATAAAAATGAGTTTTCAAAATTTAGTTTTGAAGGTGTTAAAATATTTTTCAAAATATCTTTTGAATTTTCTTATTTTTGACCCCTAAATAACAACGCCATAGTATTTTCTAGCGACTCTGCTGGGGACTGATTTATAAAATAAAATAAGAGGGCTAGACTTGAAAACATCATTGGTTCTTAATACAATTTTTCATTTTCATTTTTGCATGCATATGCATTGTTCTTCAAACCCCCCTGCCTGGTCGACCTGATGCCTTGAACGTTAATCCGTTTCGAGGATTGTTGAGAAGACGGGCAACCCTTACTGACTGTATGCGACTATAGGTGCAGTAAAAGAGTTTGGACATACTATTTGAGCATGTTCTACACCACTCTAGGTATGGGAGGTATATACTCGACTCTATTTAGAAGGTACCCTTTTCAATTGACCAAAACCAGCCTTTTGCATATAGTGAACTTAGACCCCCCAATTAGGTGCTGCTAACCCTAGTAAGATTATGTGTTTTTCTTTATTGTATGTTTTAATTGTATATTGTTAGGATTGTTTGTTCAGATTAGACTAGTTCCTTTCCCGAGTTAGGCCCAAGTCTGTTGTCCTTTGATTAGATTAGTTTTGCCTTTGGGTTCTTACTCGGGTTTTCGTTCTTCACCTCATTCAGTTTTTCACACCGTAGTTTTTCTTACTGTCATCATGACCGTGTTTTGTCTAACTTCTAGGGTAGTTTCTCTCTCCTCTGAGATCTTTTCGGGTCATTAGTTCTCTCCCTCTTGACATAGGTTCGTTTCCTCCAAATCCTCGACATAAGCTCGTTTCTTTTAATACCCATGAGAATTATTTTTCTATCGTCATGCTGCTCGTTTTTCCTTAGAATTTTAGGTCGAACCAGTCTGGCCAGCATAGCTTTATTTTCATGCCAGAGTGCTGTCCGTTTTAGGCAAACCTTCCCCCTAGGATTTAGTTGATCCCTTTTTCAGTCATCATAGTGGTTTTTGAGTCATCCTGTTGTTATGCTGCCCATATGAGCCTGTGTCACGCCCCAAACTCCAGGCCACGTGAAACACCCATAAATAACCATACAAGATACCCAACCCGAGAATATATTCTCCATTTAAACCATACATGCATTATATATAAACACCAAACGGCAACAGTACACGGCACCAACGCCCAAAAACATGTTATAAGCATACATGTAAAAAGCTAACAAAAAGGAAGACTACATCTTCTGCCCTCCTGCACCTCCAGATCAACGTCCGTGATCGGTACCTGAAGAAAAGCAACTCCTATACCGTGAGCCAAAGCTCAGCAGATTCTAAACGACACATGCAGTATAAGCTAAACATGCTCGATAAACAAAGTGCAATTTTTGAGTCTCTTTCAAGCCATTAAAACAGTTCGAAAATAATTTTAGATCACGACTCACCAGAGGCAGAAATCTATTTTCACATGCAAGGAAAAGCGAGGATGAAAATCATTTGTCGACTCATTAGAGCCCTAAAAATGATTCGTGTATTACGACTCCCGTAGGCCGATAATACAATATTTCGACTCCTGTAAGCCGATAATATGGTTTTTAAGAAAATTGGTCTATTCGTCCCAAAATGCAATAATGCAATCCATGAACACGTGCCTCTTTAGGACCTCGTTTCAGCCTTCAGATATCGCACACACACCCACACCTATGCCTCATTAGGATCTCGTTTCAATTCGTCAGATATTGCACACACACACCCGTGCCTCGTCAGGATCTCGTTTCGATCCATCAGATATCGTACACACCGGCTTTCGTAGCCTACCTCAAACATCGACTTTCGCAGCCTGTCTCAGACATCGACTTTCACAGCCTGTCTCGTTCACCCACACACGCACACGTGCAACATCAACCAGGATTTACATCTACCGGATCACAGATTCAACTAATCCATTTCATACACATATGCAATCTAAACCAGAATTTCAAGCATATAACCATGTATCAACACGACGTTCCACAAACCATGTTACATGCCAATAAAACTCTAGGTTTTAAAGAAAAAACCACGTTAGACATAACGATATCATCTGTGTAATTCACTTACCTATTTTGTACATAAGTAAATAGTTATAAATATGCACATAACTATATAAAATCACGTCACGACACCACCTGCCATGTAACCCGACATCCACACACAGTGACAACCCACACGATCACCACTGGCCTAAACACTACCAACATGGCCATCATAAACCCACGACGCTCACCCGCGCCAACAGAACCCAACATCAACCTACGCACCTAACCGTGCACCAACAAATTGCATCTACCATGCACATCACCCACAAGGGCAACAATCAAACGCACACCCGAGGCCATGACACGACCCCCGAAGCCATAACACCACCAACTGAACCCCTAAAGGGAGCCAAAGGTATTTGAATTGACAAATTCCCATAAATCAATCAATTGAATACCAAAGGACACCAATTGGAAACTAAAACCCAAGCACCGAACCACTACACAACCAACCAAACCCCAAAAGGAATCTACAGGTATTTAAATTAAGTAATTTCCATAAATCAATCAATCGAATACCTTAGGACACCAATCAAAAACCAAGGAATGAACCCAAAACCACCAACAAAATAGCCCAGAATTCAGTCGACTGGACCAACCCCCAGTCGACTGAAAAACCCACTGAAAACGGCCAAAACGCCCAGAAGCATTGTCCAGTCGACGGACTAGGTCCAGTCGACTGAACCTCAAGGACACCAATCTAGTCAACTGAACCTATGAGTCCAGTCGACTGAACCTATGCAAAAACTAATTCTGAGTTACGATTTCAACCTCCAAACCTCAAATCGAAGCCTCGAAACTCCCTTTTAACATCCTCAAACATGCACACACCTACGCCCAACACCAAGGCCACTACAGAAACACCCGGCACCCGATTCCATTCACCGGAACCAACAAAAACCCAATTTTAATCCAAAAACCAACTTTGATACAATTTTAGATCTACCAAGATCTAACCATTAAAAACACACACGTTTACCTACAGTACCCTTATACAGTAGTAGGGTCTAGAATCCTACCTCAAAGAGTTTAAAACTCGACGCCTCAAACCACGTGCAAAATTGAGCTTCGCCAAAATTGAAATCTGACCGAATAGTTGCGTAGCCCTCGATGCCAAAAGCAAGGATCTACTGTTGGATCGCTGAAAATTGAGCCCTGGGCCCCCGAGAACTTAGAGAGAAGGAAGAGAGAAGACAGAAAACTAACTGGAGAAATATCTAACTCCATATATTTATAGGCCTCCAAAATATCTTTTTTTAAAAATTTTCAAGATTCGCGCCACAACGACCCACTACCCCAGGAACCTACCCCGCATGCATATCTAAGCCCGATCATGCATCAAAAGTAGTAAAAATAGGCTGCAACGAAAACACATAACGCGAGTTCGAAAATGCCAAAAAAAGAGAATGTGTTATGGTCTCACAACTCTACCCCCCTTAAAGGAATTTTGCCCCCAAAATTCAACACAAGGCCAAAGCAACAACCGTTGATCGAAACGGACACAGGCACACGAGATGATCAGCCAAACCATTCCTAGGATATAGTCAAATAAGGTTAGGCATCCTAGACAATGGTCAACTATCTCAAAGACTCGGGATCTACAACCCATCCCAACGTCGCATCCTCACCAACCACTACCTCAACACAGCAGACCATCTACGGGATCCATAACCAACCCCAAATAGATGCAATGCAGAATTTGACCCGTAACCTACAGACTCAGAAAGTACCTTTGCTTGCTGAAGGTATATCAGCATCCTCCGACATGACCGGTGCCCTAGATAAACTGCGAGTTGCAAGAGAATACACTCGGGGGAACCCCACTCTGTCTTGTCCACCATAACTCGGCGTGTCGGTTGCCACACCGATTGAACCGATGTGCTCCCGCCTGCTACCCAGGAAGTTTGTACTGCAGAAGGTAACTGTCGACCCTGCGCATACGAACCCACTGGTGTATCCTCCGTGCTTGGCGCACTGCCTCTCTGGGGACAATTCCTACGAATATGTCCAGACTGTCCACACTCATAGCAAACTGATGGGTCCCTGCCCTGCGGCTGCATTAGAGCCAAACTCTGGGATGGTCTCGACTGTACACAAACTGCCGTACGATGCCCCGGCTGTCTACGTCGATAACAGGTCAACTCCCGCTGCTCTGGCCTCCCAGACGAAGCCACAGATGGTGATGGTGCTAAAAACTATTGTGATCCAGATGGATAGAAGCTAGTTCTAGAGGACCTCTGCCTCTTGCTGGAACGCCCAACTGTCTGTGCCTTCGCCCCACCCTGTGATGTCCTAGCCTCCCTCGAAGCTCGATTCTCAGCTAAAGCATTCTTAACCCTCGCTGTCGCCTCCACCAACTGTCTAAACACACGATTTCCCATCACAGCCACTCGCTCCTTGATCGTCAGCCTCAAGCCTCACTAAAACCTCATCGAAAGCAAGTCATCTATGCACTCCACCTCCGGTGCGAACTGAGACAAGCTCGTAAACCTGGCCTCATACTGCATGATGTCCATGGTCCCCTGGGTAAGAGAATAGAACTCCTCCCTACATAAGTCCCTCCTCAAAGCTGGGAAATTTCTCTCTAGGAAGACTCATGTAAAAGCTGCCCATGTGGCCTCCACTGTAGTCCTGGCATACCTCCACCACTGATGAGCATCACCTCTCAGCTGAA
>JAOTRH010477236.1:0-25952 GCA_034768845.1 Heliamphora exappendiculata
AACAATTAAGATATAAGTTGTATTTGTTGTATGATGATATAATTGTTAGAATAGTGGGGTACGGGTTGTTTCTATTGAACTTTGTAGCTCATGACATTTTAAATTCCAGATAAGCCAATAGGACAAGAAGACGACGGTGCGATTCAGGATGATGATCAAGATGAATAAGTCGGAGAAGAGCAGTTACTGCAGGAGGAAGATGGAGTCAGGGTCTCGAGACTCATGCACTTTGATAAATGTGTTTAGATTTTCGTTTCTATGCTAGAATTGGTATTTTGTTTTGGAAGAATGTAAGACTTGTAACCATATTTTTATTGGAAGTTTATGAATTTTTCTTTAAGATTATTTGTTAGTATTTGTACTTTTTTTCTTTCTAAAAGAAAATAAATTAAATTTCCAAATATTGACGTTTTTGAAATTCGGGTCGTCACAATAATTTTGGATAATTGTTAGTGTGAATTACTTCTCCAACTGAAGGGTTCGTTGCGAAGTGATTAATTTAGGATTAGGTGATGGTTAACACTTAACTATATAAAATTGTATCATCTTCAACTGAGTCACTGCTATTATATATTGAACCGAAGCTATGTCAGCTATTTAATTTTTCTTGACATGGTCAGTTGTCTAGATAGTAAAATTAAAAGGAATTGGCTTGTCTGGCCTTATGAAGGATAGTAGACGTACTCTCAATGAGGCAAGCTATTCTCAGGTTACAAGGCTGTTGGCGAATTAATTTTTAAATGGTAAAGGGAACCAAATTAAAATGAATTCAAAATTTTTCTTATCATAATTAATGATTTTTTAATTATGTGATTCTCAAGATTAAAATAAATTTTAACCCACTCGCTTTAATACTTAAAGAAAACAAACTTACGGGACTAAATTTTGTTAACTGGAAAGTAACATGGATATAATTTTAACTACAAATGGTATTCTTTCAATACCAGGAAATGTGTTTGTTACTGAAAAAGATTCTTCCTCTAGGCCAAAAGGCATGAAGAAGAAAAGTGTTCAGAAATAGAAAAACATAGTTTCCAGGGTAGTTAATGGGCTACGGGCTGGTGTGAAAAAGCGAAAAGGCAGATATTTTCACTGTAACCAGACCCAGCACTAAAAAAGCTATGTCCAGTATTTCTCAGAAAGCAGAACAAACATGGTAATTTCTGTTCGCTAGTTGTGGAAACATGTTTAGCGGTGTTATCTACCAGTACCTGGTGTGTAGATATCGGAGCCACTAATCATATCTACAATTCATTACAGGGTTTCAGGAAACCCGACAACTTTGTGATAGGGAGATTTACCTACATATGGGCAATAATACAAATGTAACAATAGTTGCAGTAGGAGATGCCACTCTCAATTTTGGTTGAGATCGGATTTTAATATTGAGAGATTGTCTTTATGTACCTGCCATTAGAAGGAACTTAGTTTTTGTTTCTGGATTGGAAAAATATGGATATTTAATTTATTTTAATAACTCTGTGGTTATTAAGGATAAAAAAAGAGTTATCTGTTCTGGTACATTGGTAGATGATCTTTATATTATTATTCCAGTCTCTCCTATACTGCAACTGACTGAAACGAATAAAATATCTATATTACCATATAAGAGAAAGTTTTCTTCTTTAATGAACCAAATATTTCTTTGGCACTTGCGCTTAGATCATATTAATCTAAAAAGGATAAACAGACTAATAGCAGATGGACCTTTGAGTTCATTGAAAGTGGAGGCACTTTCAGTCTGTGAATTTTGCTTAGAGGGTAAGATGACCAAGAGGCCCTTTTCGGCTAAAGACTATAGAGCTAAAGAACCGTTGGAGCTGGTTCATTCTAATGTATGTGGTCCTATAACAATTCGGGCTAGCAGTGGCCTTGAGTACTTCGTCAGTTTCATTAATGACTACTCAAGGTATGCATACATTTACCTAATGCACCGTAAGTTTGAATGCTTTGAGAAATTCAAAGAATTCAAGTCAGACGAGAATAAGCATATGGATAAAAGTATCAAATCACTACGATTCGACCGTGGTGGGGAATACCTCTTTGGAGAGTTTAAGGACTACTTGTCATCAGAGGGGATTACATCCCAGTTGACTGCATCTGGCACTCCACAGCAAAATGGTGTAGCAGAAAGAAGGAATAGGACTCTTATGAAGATAGTAAGGTCAATGATGGGTTATTGAGGTTTACCAGATTCATTTTGGGAACTCGCTTTAGAGACAACAGCTTACATTCTGAACACGATACCTTCTAAGTTAGTACTTTCTACTCCCATGAAATTGTGGACTGGGTGTAAGCTTAGTCTAAAACACATTCGAATTTTGGGGTGTCCAACACATGGGCTGAAAGGGAACACGGGTAAGTTGGAACCAAGGACAGAAGTCTATTTTTTTGTAGGGTATCCCAAGGGAACGAAGGGTGGTCTATTTTATAATCCTAAGGACCAGAAGGTCATTGTTAGCACAAATGCCCGATTCTTGGAAGAGGATTATTTTAAGGATCACAGGCCCAAAAGCAATATTGTTCTGAAAGAACTGAGAAGAAATACCAGTAGAATGGAAGAGAAATCACAAGTCATTGATATTCCATTATCTCGTCGTAGTGGAAGGATTATCGGGACAGGTGCAAATCAAGAACAGGGTGCTGATGCACATGATTCAAATTCTGTACAGCCTATTATTGCTAGTACACAAACACAGGTAGTGCCTCGTCATAGTGGGAGGGTTGTTCATCAACCTGATCGGTATATGTTCTTGGGAGAGTCGTATGACATGATCTCGGCAAAATTAGATACCGAACCCTGTGACTACAATGAAGCACTACAAGGTAAAGATGCAGATCTTTGGCAAAGGGCTATGAGTTTAGAGATAGAATCTATGTATTCTAATCAGGTTTGGAAACTTATAGAACCACCCGAAGGGATAAAACCCATTGGATACAAGTGGATCTACAAGAAAAAGAGAGAAGTAGACGGGAAGGTTGAAACCGTCAAAAATAGGTTTGTTACTAAAGGGTTCACCTAGAAATAAGGGATCGACTATGAGAAAACTTTTTCGTCGGTAGCCATGCTTAAGTCTATCCGAATTTCTTATCCATTGTCGCACATTTCGATTACGAAATTTGGCAAATGGACGTTAAGACAACTTTTCTTAACAGAAGTCTTGACGAGTGTATCTATATGATACAACCAGACAGATTCATTGTAAAGGGCCAAGAGCACTTGTTGTGCAAGTTTAAGAGATCTATTTATGGACTTAAGCACGCATCGAAGTCTTAGAACACTTGGTTTGATCAAGCTATAAAGTCTTATGATTTTTATCAAAGTCCGAATGAGTCTTGTGTGTTCAAGAAGCATGATGGAAGCATTGTGATCTTTTTAGTACTTTATGTAGACGATATCTTGCTCATCAGAAACGACGTGGGGGCTTTATCTACTGTTAAAGTATGGTTATCTAGGCAGTTCGATATGAAGGACTTGGGAGAAGCCAGTCACATCCTTGGGATCAAGCTTGTGCGAGATCAAAAACAAAGAATGTTGGGCTTATCATAAGCAAAGTATATCGATGATATCCTTGCTCGTTTTAGCATGCAGGATTCCAAGAAAGAGTTTCTTTCTTTCAGGCATGGAATCACTCTATCTAAGGATTAGCATCCTAAGACACCTGATGGGATAGAGAAGATGAAGACGGTTTCTTATGCTTCGGTAGTAGGAAGCCTCCTGTATGCTATGCTTTGTACTAGACTCGACATCTGCTTTGCAGTTAGCATAGTTAGCAGATATCAGTTTAACTCAGGGCAGGAGCACTAGACTACGGTAAAGAATATAATCAAGTACCTAAAAAAGACTAAAGATTATATGTTAGTTTACCAGACAGACAGTCTAGTACCTTTGGGGTACACAGACTCAGATTTTCAGTCTAACAGGGATTCCCGTAAATCTACCTCAGGATATGTGTTTAGCTTAGGAGGTGGAGCTATAAGTTGGAGGAGTATCAAGTAGTCCTGCATTCCTGATTCCACCATGGAGGCCGAGTATGTGGTAGCTTCTGAAGAAGCTAAGGAGAATGTTTAGCTCAGGAACTTCCTGTTGGATCTAGATATGGTGCCTTCAGTTCAGTCAGCTATTACATTTTACTGTGATAATAGCGGAGCAATTACAAACTCGAAGGAGCCAAGGGCCCATAAGAAAGGCAAGCACATTGACCGTAAGTATCACTTGATACGAGAAATTATACAGAGAGATAATGTTATTGTGACCAAGATTGCATCAAGAGACAACCTTGCAGATCCTTTTACTAAGAGCTTACCAGCAAAGACTTTTGATAGTCATGTAGAGGGCATGAGAGTCAGATGTATGACAACATGATTTTGAGTATAAGAGAGAGATTATTAGGGTTGGTATACTAAAAATCATGTTTTTAGTATTTAATTTTATTTTAATAAAATTAATTTTTATTTTATGAGAATTTTTATGAGCAATGTATGTATATTATTTTTTTGTTATGCATGGATGTTCAATATTCTGTATAGTATTTAATCTGGTGTGTAGAGTACGGCTTACACACAGAAGACCAGATTTTAGGTTCTTGCAGAATATAAGTTTTATATTCACAGTTTAGATGGAAATAGATATGCCATCGGTACGATTATGGCACCGAGTTTTAGTAGGCTTGTCTTAGTTACAGGGAACAGATAAAAGCGTCCTCTATTGTTCTGACTCTATGTGCCAGTACACTTGGTGTGTATTGAACGGGATATTTGGGGTAATTAATTTTGTACTGACTATATAAATTAATTCACACCCCAAGATTATTATGAATAGTGCTTATCCTCTTAATCCTGAAATAATTATTAATTTGCATATATTTAATATTCGTTGTTTTGATTCATTAGAGGGTGCGATCTTATATGCGTTTATATTCCCAGTAAGTTGGATAGCGGTGTTATTTATATGAAAAATATTAATTATTAACGGAATCTATATCCCGATGATCGGGATTGACGATACCCCATAAATGATGCTTATAAGGTTTGATCGGGCCAAACCCTGCATGTGAATTTGATTATCTAGTTGTCAAATAAGTCAAGCGAAAGGGTTTAAGAAATATCAAAATGCCGATTAAATTAAATTGTCAATAATTAAATTTAATTGTCGGATATCGAGAATCTTAACGTGGGGAGAAATGGTAAGTATTTTAATAACAGGAGCTCAATGCAAGAAGGTCTTGAGATTATGGGTCATAGTGAATTATAATTCTTTAGTGGTGTGGACTGTAATTCAGTGTTTTATGAAAATTACAAAAATCGCTGCATGTCTATCCATAATTGCAGAAACCTCTAGTAGGTGTTTGTGTTCCACTGGAAGTCTAACTTATAATTACTCCACAGGTCCTTTCTGTAGCCCTATATATATGCGGGTAGGCTGAACCAGTTTTGATGATTTTATATCATTATTATTATGATATTATTTTTGTCTTTCAAGACTTAAATATATCAGGGTTCTGCCGGTACGAGTTCTCGGAGGATCGTAGCACACACTACGTTCGAGGATCGCAGAAGGAAATACAATAGAAGATCTGACTGGAGTTTCAACTCGGAATCAAGTTGTAGTTAAAGATTAGATCGACAAGAGGTATTCATCTAAATTAACTTTGGTTGCACGAGTTTTATTTTGGTCGTTCTTCGTCAAAAGTTTTATCTGGAGCCCGTTTCGGCGTTTGCCGGTCTAGTTAATTTTTTACCAAAAATTATTTGCAAAAATAATGATCTTGGCGGTATTGCCTTCAACAGAAAGTTAAGATTTGGTTCAAAAATCATTTTTGGTGGTTTTCGATTGGATGGAATTGGGTTTTGAGTGTTTCTTTTGAGGTTTTGTGGTAGTGTTGGGATTGTGTTTGTCCGAGGGTGTTGAAAGGGAGTTTAGAGGCTTTGATTTGAGGTTGAGATGGTGATTTCCATAACCCAGAGTTGATTTTTGCCTTGGGTCAGTCGAGTTAACTGGGTAGTTCAGTCGACTGGATCGTTGTTTGGGTGGTTTAATCGACTAAACTGAGGATCCAATTGGCTGACCTATGTTTTGGGGGAATTTTACGAAATTCCAGTAGCTCTTTTGGGTCGACTAGGTGGGGGTCCAGTCGACTGATGTCCTGTGTGGGGGCTTTTTTTTTTGTTTTGGTGGTTATGTTTTGGCTTTTCGGTCGATTGAATTATGGGGTTCAATCAACTAGCTCTCCTCTTGTGACTTTTCAGTTGATGGGATTATGGGGTTTTGTTGACTGGATCCATGAAGAAGAGTGTCAGTTGTTTCTTGTTGAGGTTGGTTGTGTTGTGGTCTTGGGGGTCGTGTGATGGCCACGGGAGTTGCTCCGGTTTTGTTATCATCCTAAGGGTTAACGTGTATAGTTAGACATGGGGTATTGGTGCATGGTTGTATGTGTGGTGGTTGGTGCATCATCGGGTGTGGGACGTGTTGGGTTTAACGTTCTTTTCTAAAAGGGGGGTTTTGGGAAAAAACTTGGGTTTTATGGAAAATGTTTGTAAGACCGTGTTGTGGGAGGTTTGGAGTTGGCCTTCGGTTGTGTGGCATGTGATGTCATGGCAGGATATGTGGTGGCATTATGTGAAACGTAGTATTTATACATGGTTCTTTGGATTTTAAAACTCCAGCTTTACTTATGCATGTTGTAGAACGGATATGTGATCGTGGTGTATCTAGAACTCAGGTTTTATTTATGCATGTGTTCCATGAGATGCATGTGTTGTGTGGGTCGTGTGTGTAGCATGTGACGTGGTGTTGGTGTTGGGTTTTTTGCTTTAGAACTTTGGTTTCTTATGCATAACTGTATAGAATATGAGCATTGGAGATGTGGTTCTATGAATGTTAACTCTAGTTAATAGTGCATTAGTTGGAGCTGAGGTCGCTCGGTGAAAGTTTGAAAATGTGCATTTGCTGGGGTTGAGGTCCCTTAGTGAAAGTCTGAGAAGGTGCATTATTCGGGGCTACGATCTCTCAGTGAAAGCCCGGGAGGTACATGGATTGCATGTGAAGCATTGTATGTTTTCGAATAATTTTCAAGGCTCGTGTTAGCCGTGATATAAAACCGTTTTCAAACCGTTTTCAAGGCTCCTGTGAGTTAAAAACTGCACATTATTTCCTAGTATGTTTAGCTTATATTATTTCATATTTGTCTAGTTTCTGCTGAACTCTGGCTCACGGTGTGGGATTTAAAATGTTCTTTAGGTACCGGTCGCGCAGGTTAATTTGGTGGAACTCGAGAGGGGCGAAAGATCTATAGTCTTCCTTTTTACATCTTTTTGGACCATATATGTTTACATGTTAACGGTGTCGGAGCCGTATGTATTGTAAACCTTTTGATGGTTATATCTAATGCATGTGTGTTATATCTGAGAGCAAACATCGGGTTGGGTGTTATATATGATCGTTGATGGGCATTTATGTGACTCGGAGTTTGGGGCGTGACAACATGGTATCAGAGCTCTGGGTTCGAATACCTAAGAGCCGTGGAAAGAGGGTGCATCTGTTGGAGGTAAAACTACTAAGATCATTATTTTTGTAAATAATTTTTGGTAAAAAAATTAACTGGATGGACAAACACCGAAACGGGCTCCAGATAAAAGTTTTGACGACAAACGACCAAAATAAAATATTTGTAACCAAAGTTAATTTAGAAGAATACCTTTTGTCGATCAATTCTTCAACTACGAATTGATTTCGAGTTGAAACTCATGTCAGATGTTCAACTGTATTCCCTTACATGATAGGTCAAAACACATTTTGTCGATCAATTCTTCAACTATGAATTGATTCCGAGAACAAAATATTGAGTTTTGATAGGTCGAAACCCCTTTGAAAATATCTATTGGGTTTCAGCCCCCAAGGAACATTCTGTTACATATTTTTATATAATTCAAAACTCCTATTTTTAGTGACCTATTCCAAAAGTAGTCTACATGAACATTGTAGCTAACATATTTAAGTATTCTATGCCCAAAAATCAGACCTTAAAGCCTCGGGATGATACCCCAAAATCGTTTCAAACTCTATGTTCAAAACTAGCTCTGCTGAGTTTTGGCCGCAGACATAACCTATTTTCTAAAATGGCCAAAAAGTCTAACTCGTTTCAAACAACTACCCTTATCTCTAAACATGAAACTTGTAGGGAACATGTTAAGCTAGAATATACTAGAAAATAGGCTCATTTGGACTTGAAATGGTACCCCAAAACCAAGACCAATAGAAGCATAATTTTGGTAAAATCTTGAGAAAAGTGCTAAACCGTTTTTGCTTATGATGAATTGTTCACCCATTTGATTTAGGTTTTGGCATTGGTGTTAAACATGAGAGTTATAGAAAATATTTTTATATTAATGGTGTATTAGAATTATAGCTTGATTCAAAGTCTAGATGTCCCAAACCTTGTTAGCCCTTTTAATTTGATACATGACTTTTGGCTTAAAATTTGTTAAGTGTATGTTCGAGTACTCTTCACTATGCGACCCCACTTTTTGTATGATGTTTGACTTGAATTAGTCGATTAATCTTTCTAAGTGAATGTATGATGATTTAGAACCCATGCTATCATATTTGAATCATATCTTGAGAATTATAGCATGTGCTTCACAAACTTGTACCTTATGCTTTGAGCGTTATACCATGAATCTTGCCATGCTAGTTGATGCCATGCTATAGATGGTTGTACTTGAGATCCATACCAAACATCATGAATAATTTCATTTGCATCCTGGCATATTGGAGTCCATCTGTGCAAACCATTGTTGGGATGGGCTGTGTTGAGATTGTTTTTCTTGGTTCTAAATCTAGGGCGTCCTTGGTTGCCATTTTTATAAATGTTTTGGGATATATTCCCCTTGTACATCCTGGGTGCATTTTCGGTATTACAGATTTGGTTTATACACCCAGGGTGCGTCCCTAGTGTTAGAAATGGTTTATATGGAGATTGTTGGGCACTAGGGGTTCCTCGCTAGTATCCTAGTTTTGATGATTTAGACTTTAGGTTGATGCTAAACGAGCATCTTGGTTCTTAAGGTGGGGATTGTTGACCCGGATAAGGGTGGCTAATAATTGGTTGGCCCACCCGCACGCCGTTGCCATTGAGTAAAACAGCTGTTGCATGACGCCCGGCGGCGCATTTACTATTCGCAACGAGGCGAGGATAGATTTGGTGATCAAAGTCCCATCAAGTTTACTCTGGTGGTTTTCGGTGTGCAATTCCTGTTATAATCTGGGTGCATATTGGGTTGGGCATCTGCATTTCATACACGCATGTTTATTGACTTATCTACTAGCCTGATATAAATTTGTTTGTCTTCTCAACTTCAAACTGTGCTGGGTGTTATATGGTATGTATTGTGGTGAATTTTATGCCGTGAGATTAGTTAGAAGGTTAGAGTGTTTTGCTTCTGGACCTTGGCTCATGGCATCCGTGCCACAGGTGAGGAGGAGTTCCTAAAGGAGTTCAACCCAAAGGGAGAAGAAGAGTTGGAAGAACAGGGTGAGTTCCAAGAGCACATGGATCCAGCTGATGCATTCTGAGGAACCAAGATCTCTTTTTTTGTTCTTATATTCAGTTTTTCCCATGCTTAGCATAATTTTTGAATTTTCTTGGTAAAATTGTAATAGTTATGTAATTTTGGACAGTTTAGAACTTGTTTATAATGTAATAACTATCGTATATAAATACGAATGTATGGCTAGTATATCCCTATATTTATATTTATGTATGTCCTGACATGCCCGGAGGACGGGGCGTCACAATAGAAGAATTTGTGGACCTCACATGAGTGGGATGATGCTTATTAAGAAGATTCTGCGCCAAGGGTATTTCTAGATGATGATAGTAACGAACTACCACCAGTTCATCTGGGGATGCCGAAAATGCCAAATCCACACGAACCTCATGCATGTACCGTCGTCTCAGCTTTATAACCTAACCTCACCCTGGCCATCTCAGTTTGGGGAATAGACGTAATAGGAAAGGTTACACGTAAGGCATCGAATGGGCATGAATTTATTCTCGTAGCAATTGATTACTTCACAAAGTGGGTTGAAGCTGCCTCTTACTCAGCCTTGAAGGCCTCATAAGTAGCCAAATTCATTAAAGGAAAATCTCATCTATCGGTATGGAGTTCCACATGAGATAATTTTTAACAATGGTTCCCACTTTCAACGAGAAGTTCTAGACCTCTTGGACAAGTATCAAATTGCCAGCCATTAGTCTTCACCATGCAGACTGCAAACCAATGGAGCTGTGGAAGCTGCATATAAGAATGTGAAGAAGATTTTACAGAAAATGATAGAGAGAAGCAAGGCCTATGCTTTGGTCAATGGAATGGGAGCGGTTCTGCCTATAGAATTGGAAATCCCATATCTAGGAATAATGATTGAAAGTGATATTCCCGAGTAGGAATGGCAGAGGGACAAATTTGAAGAGTTACTCCTGTTTCATAAATGGAGATTTAGAGCCATATTTCATGTTTAAATGTATCAAAAAAGGATAGCTCGGACATTTAACAAGAAGGTTAAGTCTCGGGACTTGAAAGAAGGTGACTTAGTCCTCAAAGAGATCAGAGCTCCAATTTTTTATCTAAGAGGTACCGCCATCTCATCAAAACCTTGATGTCAGAAGGCACCGCCATCCTTATGGATCTGGACAGAAATGTTTTCTCTATACCCATTAACTCGGACCAGCTCAAAAAGTTATACCCCTAAGGGAAAGCTCGCAAAAGGAGAGCGTTAATATTCAAGTGTAACCCGAGCCTCGAACTACGTTATGGCCTCATTCCCTTTCTTCAGGATACGTAGGCAGCTTCTGTTAAAAGTTCAGCCCAAACCCTAAAGTTGAAATTCCCCCTTTTTGTAACCAAGTTTCAAGTAGCAAGATCAATGCAAAAACTTGTTTTACGTTTTTTTAATAAAATGATTATGTTGTAAAAATAAAAAAGTCACCATAAACCAGAAGTGGAGAAACTTTCAGTAATGAGTTTTACCAATACAGTTTTTAAAAGCAAGAGAGGCTTGAAATTCTTCATCCTAAGAAATTGAAAAGGGGAACAAGAAAAATATTGAGGTACAATAAAGGAAAATCAAGTCCTCCTTCTCTTTCCATCCCCTTCCTGTCCTACCCTGCGCTCTATATCTGCTTGCAGCCAAGCCTTGTAACTCGTAGATAAATCCACTGTCAAAATCCTCGCCAATCGGTATCCTCAGTCGAGAAGACTAAACCCGCTGGTACTGACCCAAGAAGGGGTCCCGATGTGGAGAACTGTACAGATGGCTCATAGCAGTCTCGAGGCAGATTTGAGTACGCCCGAGCTTGCTAACAATGCGATAAGGATGATAGAAGGTGGCCAGCTTTAAGCTAACTAACAGGACCGCCGAGTGGCCCGAAGTCATAGTAGTTATGGAAGATATCTTTAGCCAGGGGCATAACCAGAAGATGTCCTCCCCGGTCAAAGAACTCAGGTAATCCTACCAAGCAGCCTTGGTCGAGCATAGGTGATAAACCTGACAACGAGTGAAGGATTTTATGCTGTAATTGTCAGACATGGACTTCTCTAGCAGATTTACCTTCTCCATTAGCCAAACCTAAAAGAAACAAAAAAAATGGAGAGTTGAGTGGAAAAATCTGAGAGAATAAAAAAAAAGGAGAGCTGAGTAGAAAAATATAGAGAAAACACAGAAAGAGGAAAGATGAGTAGAAAAACTTGAGATAAATATAGAAAAAAGGAGAGCTGAGAGACTACCTGCAGTAGGAGAGCACTATCGGCAAAATAAGGGGCACCCCAGTGTGGACATCATCAAGCCCAACCAGCGTCTATGCAAGAACTAATGGGATAGGGTTACGACCCTCGTAAATCTGATGAGCGACATCCACCAAGGAAGCATTAGCCTGCCCGTCCGAGGGTCCCAAGAGGAAGCGAGCCAGAAGACAGATGCAAGGAGCATGCCTACACTGAAGCTGAAAAGAGAAGTCTCCAAGAGATCCCTGAGGCCCGCAGTGGTCCACGATCCAAACCACGTCAAGAAATTCATCGTGGGTAATGAGAGAAGCCTCACGCCTAGAATAACCACAGAGCTGCATCAAACTGTTTGTAGGACTCGAGAAAGACGTGGGAACTATGGCCTCATCTCAGCCCGAAATCTCTAGAATGGCCGAAAAGTCCTCCACAGTCGGACATAATTTCTTGGCACCAAAACAGAATAGATGTACCTCGGGATCCCATAGCTAGGCTACTCCTCTCAGAAGATGCCAATTAACCCTGAGGGTTTGCAAAGAAAACAATGCATCTAGACCAAAGTTGAGGAAATTTTTGTGCTCAACCGGGGAAAAGTCACTCATTCAAGCCGATAGAGAGTTATTGTAAGAGTAGGGCCATGAAGGATACAAGGAAGATGCAACATATCAAGAACAGTGGGGTCTGGAACAATTTCCCTCTTTTATAGATCTAGAATTGGAGGGAACCCACAGAATCTGCTCAAAGTTTCACACCAAAAATCTTTCTCATAGCCACCATCTTCTTGCCACGGCCGCCAACTTCTCATATCACGGTTGTCATATTTTTCTCCCAAAACTTACGGCCATAATATCCCAATGTCCAGGTCATAAACTTTTCTCCATAAAAGTTTAGGCCGCCATATCCAAAACTCGCGACCACGCGATTATTTCTCACGACCGCTACCTTTTTTATGTAAAAATTTTGACAACCTATCCCTATTTTGCCAATGTGCCCTAAACCATAGTTATGAACCTGTTAGCAACTCGCAACAAGAAAAGTAGTTTATATGGAAAGACCACAACCCATGAATTACATAATCATGCACAATAGGAGTCAAAGCTTTCAAAAGTGATTTTCATAACATAATAACAAATAAGGCATCCATGATAATCAAAACTGCAAACCACAGGGCATGAAGGCCTAACCCATCAAAAGTAAAGTAATGTACGTACGTGTATGTCATGGCATGCAGACCAAAAGAAGAATCAAAGGCATGCATACCCCATTCATCGTATCTATACATTGTGTTAAGAGCAGTATGCCAATGTGTATCAATGAATGTTAGAGCAGTGTATCAGTGAAATAGCGAGCATAAAAAATTAGTGTATCTGTGCAGTGAGTCAGAGTAGTGTATCTGTGTGGTACGACAAGGTAGAGTAACAGAATGTATCAAGTGGGTATGCAGACCAAAATAAGAATGGCCACGTAGGCCCCCATGTACAGTAAAAAAGAAAATAAAAGAAAACCGTCACAAGTAGAGGGAGCTCAGGTCAGTCACTCTCGCCGGGTCCTCTTCCTTCGGATAATGTATCCTCCCTAAGATGACTCGTCAGATGACCCCGTCGATCTCGTCCCCTCCTCTGTGCCCGTACCAGTCTACGTCGCGCTAGAAATCCCGACTCTAAAAGAAGAAGCGACAACATAAGTGGAACCAGAAGTCCGTGCTGGAGCTGCAACTGGGGCAGCAGGTGCCGTGTGACCGCCGCTATTCCTTGGTCCTCCGCCATGCCTACACTGAAAGAAGGAAATGGACTACATCAGCTAAGGCAGATAAATATGAGTGAAAAAGAAGAAAAACTGCAAAAATGTAAATGTGAGCTAGGAATGGCCAAGTACCACAGTAGGGCCACCCCAAGGTGCGTCAAATATAAGTGGCAGTGTCATACCTACTCAGCACTAGGTGGAATGAGAATCTCGTAGGTTATTGGCTCGGGGATCTAGATCCGGTGAAGATTTTTGTCTACGAAGGTATCCACTGTCCATGGATGCTCAGGGTGAATAGGGCCTGGGGCAGCGGGAAGAGGACCCCGCACGGAAGCATGAGCACCCATGGCAACCATGAGCCTCTTATGGGCAAAGACCGTATAGTCACGATCCTTGCCCTCGATTAGCGTGGTCGCGTCGAGGCCTACCATGGCTTGGATAATCTCGGCTATAAGGAGGGTGTCGATCTGATGCATCCCCACCAGAGGCGTCCTCGGGATACAAAAATGGTCATAGCCCAGGGACTACCAAATAATGCGCTTGCCACGGTACCACTCTCTGCAGAATGGCCTCTCAAGAAAAATGCGGGTCTGGGTAACCGCACGACTCCACATCAGATCGGCACCAGCTCGCTCCTCCATGCTAATCCACATGTCCTAGCGGACCTGAAAATCAAAGAAGCATGTCAATAAGCAGTATATGAACAAGGAATGAAAAGAAGAACAGAGCAAGAGCAATAAATAACTTACCTGGTCAGAAGATTTACTGTCTAGAAAAAGGCAGTCGTCGTCTAGGTCCTTCCCACTAGGCTTCGTGCCCCGATGGCGTCTGGCCCATCGAAGTGCCTAGGGGATCACAAGGGGGTTGTTGCAAGAATTCACTAGCTGGCGCATACCCAAGAACTCGTAAGCCCAGAGCTGCAAAAAATCGAGAGGAGTGTTAGTAAAGTTGAAACAGATATGCAGATATGGAAATGGAAATGGAAAGCAGAGAAAGCAGAGAAAGAAGATATACCTCCCAGATACGCTAGTACCCACCAACACTCTGATCGGAGGTCCTGGTGGCTGCGCTCATGTATCCATATAAAGTGGCGAATATGGCTCCGCCCTAGTCGTAAGAGTCGATCTGGCCCACCACCACCATAGCAACGAGGTAGTGGATGTGCACCCTGTTCTCTAAGTTTGGGAATATGGCTATCCCGAACATATAGAGAAAGAATGCATGTGCCACCCACTCAAAGTGGTGGACCGCTGGGCAGACGAAGTGGCGAAATGTCTTCTTTAGCCACTTGTATCGGATGCTCCCCTTGTCAATGGAAGGGGGCACTTGATCGAGAACGTGCATAAGAGTTATGGGGCTCCGACAGATGTCAAGATCAAACGGGATCAGGTTGCCGTCCGCACGGATCCCAATGATAAAGGAAAAGTCAAGAAGAGTGAGTGTAACCTCAAAGGTGGATAAGTGAAATGTGTTGGTGGTGTCCCACAATCTCTCAGTCAAGGCCGCGAGGGTGACCCGGCCATTGTTTGTCCCCTATAGCGTAGTGATAAAGCAGCTGTAACCTACCCGATCAACCATCTCTCTGCTGTGTGGAGGGAGCGCCATGTTCCACTCCAAAACATTCGAGGACCCACCGAAACCTCGAATACGAAGTTGCCCCTGAAACGGAAACAAAACAAAAAAATTAGTAAATAGGAATAATAACAAAATTAAAATCAAATGCACAACGAGATAAATGAAACAAAGTTCTCCACCAGCTTCTAAAACCAAAACATACGAACCACCTATTTCCATCCAACAAATGTTAATCCAAACAATAATTTTAAATCTAACTTCAAATTCACGAAATAGGTTCCAAAACAACCTTCACGCAAACAAAACTTCATTCAAAATTGAAGTTTCAATTCTCAAAAAATATAACTTCCTACCAATCTAAAATTTGTTTTCAGTCGATGACCTGATTGAATCATATTCAAATTCAAAATTTCGTTGAACCAAATTGGTCTCATTTCAAAACTCAATGTTCAAACCTTGTTCCCACCTTAAACCTAAATCCAATGATCCGTTTTGCACGACTTTAGTCAAATCAATTTCAAGCATTAGGATTCGACTTCAAATGTAAAAATCAATTAATACTCGACTCTGCTCAAATCTAGTTCAAATCAAATCAAATTCAAACTCAACTTGCCCAACGTAAAATAAAACAAAAACTCAAATAACTAACCGATCCAATTTAGTTCAAAGTCAACATTTTAAGTTCATTTTCTTCAAAACAACATTCAAACTCTCAATTTCAAGCCAACCTAATTTCTAATGCGTTTCAAAACTCAAAATTGAAACCTAACTTGATTCCCGTTCCATTGCGAACCTAGTTTCCAAAGTCAATATCAAAACTTGTTTTTTCTTTTCTTTTTTTCAATTAAATCCTGATTAGATTTATTTCAAACTTAATACGAGATTCAAGTCATTTCAATCAAACTCAACCACGACTCAAATTGGCCCCATTTCCAAAGTCTAAATCAATTTCAAAACACATTTCAATTCCAAATTACAATCCAATGCAATTCCTTCCATTCTCAAATCTAAGGTCCAAATCAAATTTAACTCATTTTCAAATCCAATTTCAACTCAATTCAATTCGATTCAAGTTCAATATACAATTCAACTTTAGTTCAAAATCAGTAAGTTAACTCAAGTTCAAAAATTCAAACTAACCCAAGTTCAAGATTCGAATCCAAAGTTGCATCTAAATTCAAAGGTTCGCAAACCCAAGTTCAACGTTCAATCCGAAGTTCATCCACATTCAAAGTTTGTCCAAAGTTTTTGATCCAAGTTCAAGGACCATTTCCAATCCGAGTCAAGGTCTAGCTTAATATAGTTCAAGCCTCAAATTCAAGTCTCAAATCCAAAGTATCAAATAACTCTAATTCAACTTAATTTAATATCAACAAGATGACTAAATAACCAAGCTCAAAGTATTTTTCAATGAATGCATCCACGAAACAAGTAAGCTTTCAAAAGCTTTGGTTTACCTCGAGGTTCCAAGTCGAGAGATGATCCTCGCAATGACGAAGAAGAACCTCATGCTCTGCAATCATGTCCAGAAGGATGAACCTCTTCATAGCCGGATTCCGCAACCAGTGAAGAAGAGGGATGCAGGTCTCGGGATCAAAGTGCTCTGGCATGCTTGGAGCACCACCCTTTAGTAGGTCCTCGTCCTCACCCACTGCACCACCAGCCACATCATTGTTGGAGGCAAACTGTCAAGATCATTTATTTGTATACAATTTTTTGAAAAACAAAAACTGGACGGGCAATTGCCAAAACAGGCTCCAAATAAAAACTTTTTCATGTCGAACGATCAAAATAAAAACCCGTGCCACCACAATTAATTTAGATGAATACCTTTTGGTCATTTCTTTAATTACAAACTTTGATTCTCCGAGTTAAACCTCCGAACAGACCTTCTACTGTATTTCCAATACGGTTTTCGAACGTAGTCTGGGTTACGATCTTTCGAGAACTGGTACCGATAGAATCTAGGCAACCTTAGTTTTAAAAGATAACTTATTTTGGTTCAGTCTACCCACATATTTATAGGCTGCAGCAAAGACCAGTGGAGTAATTATGATATAGACTTCTAGTGTGATCCAAATAACCTTTTAGCGATTTCTGCAAATATGCAAACCTCTCAGCGATTTCCGCAATTAAGAAAATCTTGTACCGATTTTTATAATTTTTATAAAACACTAAATTATAGTTCATACCACAAAAGAACTGTGACTGCACTCTTAGCCATAACTTCAAGACCAATTTACATTCAACTCCTGTTATTAAATGCTTAACTCACTTCCCACGTTAAGATTTTCGATACCCGCCAATTAAATTTAATTACTGACAATTTAATTTAATCGGCATTTTAAAAAAAATTTAAGCCATTCCACTTAACTTATTTGACTACCGAATAATTAAATCTACCTGTAAGATTTGGCTCAGTCAAAACTTATAAACTTCTTTAAGGGGGTATCATCAATTCTGAACAATTGGAACGCGAATTTCGTCAATAATTAATAGTTACCATATAATTAATACCGCTATTCAACTCACCGCGACAATAGACCCATAAAAGATCGCATCCTCTAATAAATCAACACAATGAATATTAAATATACGCAAATAATAATAATTTTACAATTAAGAGTATAAGCACTTATAATAACTTTGTGGTATAAATTAATTTATATAGTTAGTATAAAATTAATTACCTTAAAGTGGTCATGTTCAATACACACAAAGAGTACTACCACAGTGAGTTAGAACAATAGACGATACTATTATCTGTTCCTTGTAACCAAGACATGCCTACTAAAACTCTATGCTATAGTCATACTGATGGTTTGTCCAATTCTATCTAAACTATGAATAAAAACTTATATTATATAAGAACCTATAATCTGGTCTTCTGTGTGCAAATTGTACTCTATACAACAGATTAAATACTGCATAGAATAAAAATATCCATAGATAATATTAAAGAAATGATATTGCATTCATTACTCATTGAGATTCTCATAAAATAAAAAAATAATTTTATTAAAATAAAATTAAATACTAAAAGAAAATAAAAACTATAATTTTTAGTATATAACCATGACAATCTTCCACTTATACTCAAAGTCATGCTACCATACATCTGACTCCCATGCCCTTTACATGACTATCGAAAGTCTTAGCCGATAGACTCTTTGTGAAAAGATCTGCAAGGTTGTCTCCTAATGCAATCTTGGTCACAGTAACATCACCCATCGATATAATTTCTCGTATCAAGTGATACTTACGCTCAATGTGCTTTCTTTTCTTGTAGACTGTTGTCTCCTTCGAGTTTGAAACCACTTCGCCATCGTCACAATAAAGTGTAATAGCCGACTAAACTGAAGGCACCACATCTAAATCCAACAAGAAGTTCCTGAGCCAAATGGCCTCCTTGGCTGCTTCAGAAGCTGCCACGTACTTGGCCTCCATGGTGGAATCAGCAATGCAGGACTGATTGATACTCCTTCAACTAATAGCTCCACCTCTTAAGAGAAACAAATATCTTGAGGTAAACTTTCAGGAATCTTTGTCTGATTGGAAATCCGAGTCTATGTACCCTAAAGGTTCTAGATTGTTTGCCTGATAAACTAACATGCAATCTCTAGTCCTTTTCAAGTACTTGATTATATTCTTTACCGCAGTCTAATGCTCCTGCCTTAGGTTAGACTGATATCTGCTAACCAAGCCAACAGTAAAATAGATGTTGGGTCTAGTATAACACATAACATATATTAAGCTTCCTAACGCCAAAGTATAAGGAATTACCTTCATCTTCTCTATCTCATTAGGTGTCTTAGGATATTGATCCTTAGATAGAGTGATTCCATGCCTGTAAGGGCAAAATCCTTTCTTGTAATCCTATATACTAAAACGAGTAAGGATATCATCAATATATTTTACTTGTGACAAGCTCAACATCCTTTGTTTTTGATCTCGTAAAAGCTTGATTCCAAGGATGTGACTGGCTTCTCCTAAGTCCTTCATATCGAACTGCCTAGATAACCATACTTTTACTTAAGATAACACCCCTACATTATTTTCGATCAGCAAGATATCATCAACACAAAGTACTAGAAAGACCACCACGCTTTCATCACGCTTTTTGTAGACACATGACTCATTTGGACTTTAATTAAAACCATAAGACTTTATGACTTGATCAAATCGAGTATTCCAAGACCTCGATGCCTGCTTAAGTTCATAAATAGATCTCTTAAGCTTGCACAACATGTGCTCCTAGCCCTTTGTTATGAAACTGTCTGGTTATACCATATAGATGCACTCGTCAAAACTTCCATTAAAGAAAGCTATCTTGACATCTATTTGTCAAATTTTGTAATCAAAACAAGCCGCAGTGGATAAGAAAATCCAGATAGACTTAAGCATAGCTACTACCTAAAAACTTTCCTCATAATTGATCCCTTCTTTCAGAGTGAACCCTTTTACAACAAGCTTAACTTTGAAGGTTTTAACCTTCTCGTCTGCTACTCTCTTCCTCTTGTAGATCCACTTACATCCGATGGATTTTATTCCTTCAGGTGGTTCTACAAGTTCCCAAACCTGATTAGAATATATTGATTCTATCTTTAAATTCATAATCTTTTGTCAAAGATCTGCATATTTGTCTTGGAGTGTTCATTATAGTTACAGAGTTCGGTATCCTGTTCTGTCAAAATCTTGTCAAAAGACTCTCCTAAGAACATATATCAATTAGGTTGATGAATAACTCTCCCACTACGACGAGGCACTACCTGCGTCTGTGTACTAGCAGTAATGCACCGTGTAGAATTTAAACCATGTGTGCCATTACCCACATGCTCGTAAGGCATGTTAATGGTAGCACCTTGATCAGGATATACACATATCCCGATAATTTTTCCACTACGACGAGACAATGGGATATTAGTGACTTGTGGTCCTTCTTCCGTTCTACTAGTATTTCTCTCAATTCTTCCAAAATAATTTTAATTTTCGGCCTATGGCCAATAATATAATCCTCTTCCAAGAATCGAGCATTGGTGTTAACAATGACCTTTTGATCCTTAGGATTATAAAATAACCCACCCTTCGTTTCCTTGGTATACTCAACAAAAAAATAGACTTCTGTCATCAGTTCTAACTTATCTGTGTTCCCTTTCAGCACATGTGCTAGACATCCTCAAATTTAAATATGTCTCAGATTAGGCTTGCACCCGGTCAACAATTCTGTGGGAGTAGAAAGTACTAACTTAGAAGGTACCAAGTTTAGAATATAAGTCGTTGTCTCTAATGCATGTCCACAAAATGAATCGAGTAATTTCAAATAACTCATTATTGACCTTACCATCTAAATAAGAGTCCTATTCCTTCTTTCTATTACACTATTTTGCTGCGGAGTGCCTGATGTAGTCAACTGAGATATAATCTCCTCTGACGATAAGTAGTCCCTAAACTCTCCAAAGAGGTACTCTCCACCACGATCGAATCGTAATGATTTAATACTTTTACCCAGATACTTCTCTGCCTTCGCCTAGAATTATTTAAATTTATCAAAACATTAAGACTTACGGTGTATCAAGTAAATGTATTCATATCTTAAGTAGTCGTCAATAAAACTAGCAATGTACTCAAAGCCACCTCTAGGCTGGATAGTCATAGCACCACACACATCAGAGTGAACCAGTTCCAACGATTCTTTATCTCTATAGTCTTTGGCCAAAAAGGACCTCTTGGTCATCTTACCCTCTAAGAAGGACTCATAAACTGGAAGTACCTCCACTTCCAATGAACTCAAAGGTCCATCTTCTATCAGTCTATTTATCTTTTTAAAATTAATATTACCTAAGTGTAAGTGTCAAAGAAACATTTAGTTCATTAAATAAGGATTCTTTTGTTAGAGGCAAGACTGCCAAGATCTTCATTTTTGCAAACGATTAACGAAAATAATTAACTGGATGGGCAATCGCCAAAACGGGCTCCAGATAAAACTCTTGATGACGAACGATCAAAATAAAACCCGTGCACCCGAAGTTAGTTAAGATAAATACCTTTTTATCGGTCGAATCTTCAACTATGATTTGAATTCGAGTTGAAGCTCCTGTCAGATCTTCTACTATATTTTCTTATGCGATTCCCAAATATAGTGTGGGCTATAATCCTCTGAGAACTTATACCGGCAGAACGAGAACAACTTTAGTCTTAGAAGACAAGTTATGAAACTAGTTCAGTCTACCCGCATATTTATAAGGCTACAGCAGGAACCTGTGAAGTAATTATGAGAAAAAATTCTAGTGGAACACAGACATGTATCAGCGGTTTCTGTAATTAAGCAAACCTCATAGCGGTATTTGTAATTATGGAAAACTAGAAACAATTTTTACAATTTTCATAAAATACTAAATTACAGTTCACACCACTAAAGAACTATAATTGCACCCTGACCCATAATCTCAAGACCATATAGCATTGAGCTCCGATTATTAAATGTTTGCCAATGTTCCCCATGTTAAGATTTTCGATACTCATAAATTATATTTAATTACTGACAATTTAATTTAATCGGTATCTTGATATTCCTTAAACCATTCTCCTTAACTTATTTGACCGCCAGATAATTAAATCCACCTGCAGGGTTTGTCCCGATCAAAAATTATAAGCTTCCTTAAGGGGTATCGTTAATCCCGATCTTTCGGGACGTAGATTCTATCAATAATTAATATTCACCATATAAATAATACTGCTATCTAACTCATCGGGAATATAGACCCATATAAGATCGCACCCTCAAATGAATCAAAATAATGAATATTAAATATACGCAAATCAATAATTATTTTGGGATTAAAAGGATAAGAACTATTCATAATAACCTTGGGGTGTGAATTAATTTATATAGTCAATATAAAATTAATTATTCCAAATGTTCCGTTTAATACACACAAAGTGTACTAGCACAGTGAGTCGAAACAATAGATGACGCAATTATCTATTTTTCGTAACCAAGAAGATCACTAAAACTCTGTGCTACAGTCGTACCGATGGTATGCCCATTTATATATAAACTATGAACATAAAACTTATATTCTGCAAGAACCTAAAATATGATCTTCGGTGTGCAAGCTGTACTCTACACATCAGATTAAATACTCTACAGAATATCGTACATCCATGCATAACATTAAAAAAATGATACACATATATTACTCATAAGGATTCTCATAAAATAAAAAATTAATTTTATTAAAATAAAATTAAATACTAAAAATATGATTTTCAGTATACCAACCTTAACACATTTCTCTTATATGGTAAATTAGATGTGTTATTTAATTCAGTCAGTTACAGTGTAAGAGAGATGCGAGTAATAATATAAAGATCATCCACCAATGTACCAAAATAGATAATTCATTTATTATCCTTAATAACCACATAATTATTAAAATAAATCAAATATCCATTTTTAACCAATCTAGAAACGAAAACTAAGTAGTTGGCGCGGTAGCAGGGTTTCAGTAGGACTGTCAATTGCAGTAGCTGAGTTAAACAGAGTTTCTGTTGGCCTAGAGTTCTGATTCTGGTAGGATTACAGGGCTGGAAGACTTTTTGATAAACATGGACTCTTTCATCAAAAGAGTTTTGACATGACCACAAAAGCCGGGATATCATGCTTTTCTTTATTTAATTGTGTGGTTGATTTTATTCAGTTTTTTCTTTCTGTTTAGTTTTAATTAATTTTGTTAATTCAAAATTAATTTTTTTATAATAGAAAAATAAAATAAAAATTTCTTTAATTAAATTAATTTTTTAAAAGAAAATCTAAAAATTTTATTTGTTACAAAATAATACGTTTCAAGATGATTTTGTTTAAAAAAATTAGAAATCTTAGAAAAACTTGACGATTAATTTTGGATTTCTAAATTAATTAAAAAGAGTTTATTTAAAATAAAAAAATTTCAAAAATGTGTAACAAGAAATAAAATAAAATTCTCAGGATTTTATTTAAAATTAATTTTTTTGATAAAAATAAAAGAATTTAAAAAATTTTATTTGTTACACATTTAACACATAAAGATAGTTTAAAATCAGGGTCTTTTACAAATGTGTGGTCTTTCAAAAATTCTAAATTTATTTTAATTAAACAAATTTTATAATCCTCAAAAATATTTGAAAAACTAAGTAGGTGAGAAAATTTATTCACAGATAAATTCGGCGGTCTCCATCATTAGCTTGTAGGTGATGTAATTAATTTTGTGTATTGATATTTGGGCTTTCCTTTCAATTTGACAGAATTAATTATGGTATCACCGATACGAACCTTCTTTTGGAATAATTCTGGATAATTGTTAGTGTGAAACACTTCTCCATATGAAGAATTTATTGCGAAGCAATTGATTCAATATTAAGTAATAGTTAACACTTAGTTATAAATAATAGTATCTTATTTATCTGAGTCACTGCTATTATTTATAAGACTAAAGTTATGCTAACTATTTAATTTTACTTATAAAGATCTATTGTCTAGATAGTAAAATTAATAAAAAGTATCCTATCTGGACAAATATTGAATAGTAGAAGACCTTCCCATCAAGACATGCTATTCGCGATGTACCGTGCTGCTGGCAAATTTTTTTAAAAATGGTTGAGAGAACCAATTTTAAAATAAAATTCAAAATTTTTGCTCATCTTAATTGATGTTTTTTAATTATTTGATTTTCAAAATAAAATGACTTTCAATTCACTCGCGTCTACACTCAAAAAAAATAACCTTATGAGACCAAATTATGTTGACTAGAAAAGAAATTTGGATATTATTTTAACTGTCAAGGACTATAAGTTTATGTTGTCAGAGATTTTTTCACTAGTACCTGATGAGGGGGCGACTGAACAAGAAACTCAAGCTTATCAAAAGTGGCAAAAGGCTAACCAGATAGCTCGCTGTTACATTTTGGCTTCCATGTCAAATGTATTGCAGCATCAGTTTATGCTCAGTACCTATAGCATGATTATGAACTTCAAAGAGATGTTTAAGGATCAAAATTGTGCCGCTAGATAGGTGACCATGAAGTCTCCAATGAACACAAACATGACTGAAGGCACCCTAGTTAGGGATCATGTTCTGAAGATGATTAGTCTTCTAAATGAATTGAAGATCCTTGGGGCTGAGATTAACGGAAAAACCCAGGGCGATATCATACTCCAATCGCTGCCTGATAGTTTTAAGCAATTCTCCCTTAATTATTTAATGAACAAACTCAATTTTTCCCTGGCAGAACTATTTAAAGAATGTCAAGCAGCTAAGGGTGTCCTTAGGAAGCCAAGAAGTGCGTTTGTGGCTGAAAAAGATTATTTCTCTAAGCCAAAAGGCAAGAAAAAGAAAAGAGTTCAAAGACAGTGTGGCACAGGTCCAAATGCAGCTAATGGACCTAAAGTTGGTTTGAAAAAGCCGAAAGATAAGTGTTTTTAGTACAACCAGACATGGCATTAGAAGAAACAATGTCTAGTATTTCTTAGCAAGCAAAATAATAAAGGTAATTTCTATTCACTAGTTGTTGAAACATGTCTACCGGTGTTATCTACTAATACCTGGTGTGTAGTTACAGAAGCCACTAATTATATCTGTAATTCTTTGAAGGAGTTCTAAGAAATAGGCAGCTCAGTGATGAGGAGATATACCTACACATGGGTAATAACACCAGGGTGACAGTAGTTATAGGGGGAAATGTCACTCTTTCTTTTAGTAGAGATACGATTTTAATTTTAAAAGATTGTCTTTATGTATCGTCCATTGGAAAGAATTTAATTTTAGTTTTTAGATTGGTTAAGGATAAATATTCAGTTTATTTTAATAACTCTGTGGCTATTAAGGATAATAAACGTTTTATTTGTTCTTGTACATTGGTGGATGATCTGTATGTTATATCTCCTATCTCTCTTACACTGTAACTGAATAAATTGAATAATCATCTAATTTACCAATTAAGCGAAATGAACCTTCTTTAATGAACCAAACATTTTTTTGGTACTTACGCATGGGTCATATTACTCTAAAAATAATAAATAGACTGGTTGAAGATGGACTTTTGAGTTCATTGGAAGTGGAGGCACTTCTAGTATGTGAATCCTGCTTGGACGATGAAATGACCAAGTGGCCATTTCCAGCAAAAGGCAGTAGAGCTAAAGAATCGTTAGAACTAGTTCACTCTAACTTATGTGGACCTATAACTATCCAGGCTAGAGGAGGCTTTCAATATTTTATCACTTTTATTGATAATTATTCAAGGTATGAATATATTTATTTAATGCACCGTAAGTCTGAATGTTTTGAAAAACTCAAAGAATTTAAGGTAAAAACAAAGAAGCATTTGGGCATGTCACGCTCTGAACCCTAGGTCATGTGAACTCTACTTAATAACTCATTGTTTATCAAATCACAAAGATCAAATTAATATTTGTCAATCTTATATTCCATGTTCACCCAATTTTATTCTATCAGATTATATTATTAACTTATAATTGTTCAATTAACTCGTATTTTGTCTAACTTTCATAAATTCAATTTGGAACTCAAAAAACTTAATAAAAACTCATCAATTCACAAGCTGCATAGACGTACAACCCAAGTGTTTAACATATTTGGAGTTCAATAAATTAATTAACGCACATTTGATCCCAATCTCAAGCTTTTTAACTTCAATTATCATTTAGGTGTCCCTAAAGTTCAAATTAAGACTCAATTCATCTCCTTTATTCGAAATTCAACAAATTCAGGCTTTCTTAAATCAGTAAACCCGAACAAAATTTGATGCACTCCTCTTTTCACATTTACTCAATGTCCACATTAACATTTATGAATTCCATAT
>JAOTRH010477257.1:0-59975 GCA_034768845.1 Heliamphora exappendiculata
GGTAGGCTCACAATCGCAATGGACCCGGACATTCTATTGGTACGATTGTAGTACATCATTATAGTAGCTGGTCTTGGTTAGATCGAACGGATCGGATTTAGGTTTTGGAAATTCGATGTTCAAGCTCGATGTGCTAGTACACTTGGAGTGTATTGAGCGGGATCAACGGGATGATCGATTCTATACTGACTATGTGAATTGATTCACATCCCATATTATCATGTATTGCCCGATTTCTTAATTCCGAAGTGATTGATTAATTGTGTTCAGATAATGTACAGTACTTTGAGTCATCAATTGTTGAGATTTCCTCAATGAGATCAACAATACCGATGAGTTGGGTACTGGAATTATTTATCCGATGATTGATAATCAGCTGACGAAAACCATGTCCGATTCAGGTTGAGGAGTTACCCCTCGTGTGCTTTACTTATAGATTTGATTATGCTAAACCTGTATAGTGGATCTTCGAATCCGGCATATCAAAAGATTAAGCGGTGCAGTTGTGAGGAAAAGAGGATAATTAAATCAGGTTGTCAGTAACCTAATTTATTTATCAGGAATTCATATCTTAAACGTGGGGAGAATTTAGTGCATTTGATAATTGGAAACTCAATACATAATTTGAGTTAGGGCCGGGAGTTCAGTCAGGACCTTTAGTGGAATAAGTTCTGCTTCGTACGGGAAAGGATCTAGCTCGGGGACAGAGTTAGGAATTTTTAATTTTCTCGTACGGTTAGCTCGAGTCCTATACTTTCTCGTGATCCCTCACATTGCCCATTATATGCACGAATATTTTTCTTGTTAGTTTCGATAATTATTTAATTTAATTAGAATGTCGATTTTACCGCCGGAGACATTCAGGGATTAAATTAAATAATGAAGGGCGATTTTGATTTTTGGCACACCTAGGGATTACTCCCTAGGTGGCTGGCCCTAATAAGGGGGTGGGGATTTGATTTTATGAAAAATATATATATCTTTCTTATTTTTAGGGAAGAGAAGGTATATATTTAACGTAATTTTTGATATATGGAGAAATATATTAAAATGAGGCTTTATATATATAAAACCCAAAAACCCTAACCCCCTCACCATAGCCGCCCCACTCTCTCTTTTTGGCAATTAATTTTGTATTCTTGGAGAGAAATGATGTGTTGGGACTGGTATCATTTACAATACCAGTAGGGTCTCTAGAGACATCAATTGAGTTCTATGTGCTGGGTGTGCCCGCTTCCTTTAATTTGTTGCTTGGTAGTCCCTGGCTGCACAACCCGAATGTCCAGGCAATACCTTATACCCTCCACCAAATGTTGAAATTGATAAAGAATGGGATAGTACTGACCATTCATGGCGAAGATAGTATTCAACCCTAAGAGGAGAAGGCTCGACCCTCTTAGAGGTTCAGCATGGAGAAGGGGATGTGTCGTTAAGTGGGTTCCAATTCGATGAAACTCAGGTTGTGCAGATGCTATTGAAGGAAGTAGAAAATTACATCAACCCGCGAGCAGTTACAGTGATGAGGCAAATGTCTTACTTCCCAGGAATGGGATTGGGTCGCAAACAACAGGGTATTTTGAAACCTATCCACGTATTACCAGCTTCACGCCATTTTGATCTTGGGTACAAGCTAACAAAAGAAGATTTGGAAGGGCCTAAAAGGGGACGGAAGGCTAAACACTCAGAAATGCTCAATGGGTACTTTATCAAAGATGGAGAAGATTTCCCAAACTGTGGCTTCTCTGTGCTGTGGATTGATGAAGAAACCAACCAGAAGCTGCTAGGATTGAAAATCTTCTTTGGCCATAAATTATATAATACGAAAGAAGAGAAAATAGTGGAAGGGGAAGAGGAAGGAAAGAACATCTAAGAGGAAGATTAGGCAGACAAGCTTGACGGTATCGGCATGGGAGTGTTGTTCAGCGAAAAGATGGCTTAACTGCATGTAACTGACCAAGACCGCTTCATGTTGGGGCTTCAGCGCACCAAATGACTGCATCAAGCTCATTGTCGATACGGCTTTAAAGGAAGTGAAGAACTACACCTTAGAGTCCTGTAATGTGCGGGGTTATCTGTCTTGAGTCTGGGTTTGGGTCTAAGTCAGAGTCTGTGGTTAAGGGCACGTCTGTCTGTGCATCTCTTCCTGCTTTTGCTTTTGAGCTTGTAATCCTCTCTTTCTTCAATGAAATAAACGGGATTTCTGGTTACTCTATTTTTTTGATTTATTTTATACGCTTTCTAACAATTTTGAATTCGACAGGGATATCCCCGAAAAAATAAAACTTTTAATAAAAAGAGAAGAAAAAATATCCGCCCAACCAATAATTTAAAAATATTTGTCAATAAATCTAGGTAATGAAACAAACTCACAAAATGTACAAATTGATTTTTCTTTATCCTTAGTTGAACGTGAACAATTAATAACTTTATTAAAAGAATTTAAAGATATATTTACAAGGTCTTATGAGGATATGCTAGGAATTGATCCCGACATTGTCCAACACCATATCCCCCTGTACCTTGATGTTAAACCGGTCAAACAGAAGTTGAGACAGATCCAGCCAGAATGGGCTCTGAAGATCAAAGAAGAAGTTATCAAATAGATCAACGCTAGATTCTTAATGATAATCGAGTATCTGAAGTTGGTAGCCAATATCGTGCCAATTCTAAAGAAGGACAGTCGCATCCAAGTCTGTGTAAATTTTTGAGATCTTAATAAAGCCATCCCAAATGACGACTTTTCACTACCGCATATCGATGTTTTGGTAAACAGTACGGTAGGACATGCCTTGTTATCGTTCATGGATGGCTTCTCCGGGTATAACCAGATCCTGATAGATCTCGAGGATAGAGAAAAGACGACATTCACTACACCTTGAGGTATTTATTGTTATCGTGTGATACCGTTTGGTTTGAAGAATGCAGGAGCAACCTATTAGAGGGCTGCCACTACGTTATTGCATGACATGATACATAAGGAGGTTGAAGTGTATGTGGATGACATGACAGTCAAGTCCAAGGATCGGGATGGCCACATTGTAGCACTACGAAAGTTCTTTGAAAGGATTCAAAAATACTAGATGCATCTCAATCCATAGAAGTGTGCCTTTGGAGTTACCGCCGAAAAAATGCTCAGGTTTATGATTACCCAGCGGGGCATTAAGGTCGGCCCATCAAAGATTAAAGCAATCTTAGAAATGCCTCTCCCGAGGACCGAGCGAGAAGTCTGGGGCTTCCTGGGTAAGATACAGTTCATCAGTCGATTCATAACAAAATTAACAACTACCTATGAGCCGCTCTTCTGTCTACTGAAGAAAGAAGTCGAGTTCGAATGGGATCAAACATGCTAAGTCGCCTTTGAAGCTGCATGATAGTACCTGCAAAATTAACCTATTCTAGCTCCTTCTGAACCTGATAAGCCACTGATCCTCTATTTGTCAGTGACTGATTCTGCTATGGGATATATGCTGGCGCAAAAGGGTGAAACTGGAACTAAAAAGGCGGTCTACTACTTGAGCAAGAAGATGACGGGGTCAGAAATACGATACACACCACCGAAAAAGGCATAATGGGCTTTGGTTTGGGCTTCTTGAAAACTGAGGCATTACATGCTGTCTTTCATGGTGAATATCATCTCTCAGATGGACCCGTTGAAGTACCTATTTGAAAAGTCGACACTGACAGGAAGGTTCGTTCGATGGTTGCTGTTATTATCAGAGTTTGATCTTAAATATGCTACCCGAAAGTCAATCAAGGGTAGAGCAGTGGCAGAATTTCTTATCGACCAACCAGCTGAGGGAGGTAAAGACACAAAGTTCCAGTTTCCTGACGAACAGTTGATGAAAGTCGGGAATGACAAGTGGACTCTATACTTTGATGGTGCATCCAATCAGTATGGCTATAGAATAGGAGTCCTTTTTGTTACTCTTGATGAATCACATGTCCCCTTGTTCTTGAAGCTCAATTTCAAAGTTACCAATAATCAGGATGAGTATGAAGTATGTTTAGCCGGATTGGAGGCAGCCTTAGAATTAAGGGCAAGGAAGCTAAAACTCATCGGAGACTGGGCACTAGTAGTTTCACAAGCAAGAGGAGAATGGAGAGTCAAGGACTTAACCCTAATTCTATACCATTAAGTGCTGGAGAAGCTAATACCAAGTTTTGAATCAGTGATCTTCACCCATGTTCCAAGACTGCAAAATAAGTGCGTTGACGCATTGGCTACCCTAGCATCCATGATTGACATACCACCCGGGGTCAGAATGAGGCCATTGATAATCGAACAGAAGAGAAAACCGGCGTATGAAGTAACAGCCGCAATTGAAGAACGCACCGACGAGCTCCCATGGTATTTTGACATTCAGAACTTCGTGGAGAAAGGAGACTATCCCAAGTTTGCCAGCAAGAAAGACAAGAGGGCAATACGATGATTGTCTACACAGTTTATCATTTGCGGGGGAAGGCTATACAAATGAGGACATTCTGGGGTTAACAAGTTATGTGTTAGCACTAAAGAAGGCCAAGAGCTGATAAAAGAGATACATGTAGGAGTCTGTGGGCCTCACATGAGTGGAAATACGTTAGCCAAGAAGATCCTACGGCAAGAATACTTTTGGATGACAATGGAGACAGACTGTATACAGTTCGTGCAGAGGTGCCATAAGTGTCAAATTCATGCAAACCTTATGCACGTTCCCCCATCGCAACTGTATAACCTGATGTCGCCATGGTCATTCTCAATATGGGGCATTGATGTAATCGGCAAGATAACACCGCAGGCGTCAAATGGGCACGAGTTCATTTTAGTAGCCATTAACTACTTTACCAAGTGGGTGGAAGCAGCTTCCTACTCAGTATTAAAAGCTTCACATGTTGCTAAGTTTATTAAGCAGAACATCATTTGTCGGCATAGGATCCATCACGAAATTATTTCAAACAACGGATCACATTTCCACGGTGAGGTCTTAGATCTCTTCGAAGAATACCGGATAGTGGCCCATAAGTCGTCACCATATCAGCCACAGACCAATGGTCGGAACATCTACCATTTTGCAAAAGATGATCAGCTCGCATAAAGATTGGCCAGAACATCTACCATTTACACTCTAGGGATATAGGACGTCCATTAGGGCTTCAACAAGAACTACGCCATACTCTTTAGTGTACGGGATGGAAGCCATGCTTCCCATTGAGGTGGAAATCCCTTTGCTAAGAGTAATGGCCGAGGTCAGTATTTCAAAAGGAGAATGGCAGAGGAACCAAATGAAAGAGTTGCTCTTGTTTGATGAAAGAAGGCTACAGGCTTTGCTTCATGTACAAGGATACCAAAAAAGGGTAGCTCAAGCATTCAATAAGAAGGTCAATACCGGGATCTCAGAGAATGAGATCTGATTCTTAAGGAAATCAGAGCTCCCATCTTCGACCCCAGGGGCAAGTTCAAGCCAAACTGGTCTAGGATGTTTCTGATCAAAACCATCATGATTGGTTGTGCAGTTATTATTATAAATTTGGATGAAAATGTATTCTCCACTCCAGTTAACCTCGATCAACTCAAAAAGTACTATACTTGAGATAAAAATAAAGATAAAATAAAAACTTGATGGGTTAAAAATCAAAAAGGCAACTCAGGCAAAAGTTAGAGTAGCCCGTAAGGTCGAAAACCCGAAAGGGCGATCTTGACAAAAGTTAGGGCAACACAAAAAGAGAGTGTTAGTACCCAAGAACAAATCGAGCACGAACTACGTTAAGGCCTGATTCCATTTTCTTGGGATACATAGGCAGCTTCTTTTAAGAAGTCCGACCACATTATTTGTTTTTTAACCATCTTTGAATCTAAATAAGACCAATGCAAGTTTATTGTTGAATTTTGATAATAAAGTTATTTAATTACAAAAATCAAAATACTTTGGATAATTTTGAACATTCTTAAACATAATATGGGATTTTCATTACTTTAGCTTCAGGTTGCAAGATTTTGAAAATAAATGGGAGGGTGCGCAAGTCCCAAACTCTACAAATAAAATAAAAAGAAAAGCTATGAAATATTTAAAACAAAGTAGGAGGTCTCAAATCTTCCTTCTTTTTGCTGCATGTTTTCCTTCTTCTTTGTCTTTCTTCTCCCCATCTTGCATCAGCCATGTCCTATACTCGGCAGAATGCTCGGGGCACTGCAGCTCCTGCACCTCCATTTGTGAACGAGATGGCCAGGCATCCTGATATAATGCTAGAAATGGGGCCCGCAGTGTAGATAAAAATAAATTTCCTCGGATACTGTGAAGAATGATCTGACTACGACTGAATTGCCGCATGATCCAATGAGAATAATAGAAAGTAGTCCGACATAGACCAATTACCAAAACACCAGTGTGATCCACGGTAGTCAAAGTCATAGTATGGATCCGCCACCAGGAGCACTGTCATGGGATATCTGGACCAGTCAGGGAAGAGAGGTACTGTCGTCAGGCTACCTCGGTGCTGCATATTTGAAAATAGGGGTGGTAAAAGAAAGCTGCAGCACTGTGCCGATCAGTAGGTGCTTTATGTACAAGATTTACCTTCTACACAGCCATATTTGTAGCAAAAGTTAGAACAATAAGAGAAAGCCTTACAGTATGACAAAAGTCTAATGAAGAGAAAGGTTTGAGCTTACCTGAAGAAGCAAGGGGCTGTCGGCAAAAGTAGTGGTCTCACCACGATGAACAGCATCTAAGCCCAGTAGTGTCTCGACTAAGACAAGTAGTACAATGTCCTTTCTCCCAGCCTTCTTCCTCTTTAGGCCTCGGGACCACCGAGCTGCTCGGGAAATGACTAGAGGGTCTGCTAAGGAGTTCGCCGGGACGTGAAGCCCAAGGAACTCATAGGTCTACATCTGTAAAGAAAAGAGGTTAGCAAGTAGATAATGGATAACAGATAACCGAAATGAATGAATGATGTGCAGAAACTAAAGCATACCTCCCAAACCCTCCAGTATCCCCTGATGTTGAGCTCCTAGGGGAACCAGGTCAGAGCTCTCATGAAGCCGTAGAGAGTGGAGAGAGAAGCACCTCTCCAATCGTATGTGACAACCTGGTCAAGGTGAGTAGGGGCACCCAGATAATGAAGATGAACGGTGTTCTCTTTGTTCGAGAACAAGGAGGTATCGAACATATACAGCAAAAATCCATGGGCGACCCACTCGTAGTGGCGGGGCTCGGAGCAGTGGAAATGTCTGAAGCGGTCAAAGAACCATATGTACCGAACATGGTCTCTGTCCATCTGTGTAGGAACAGCTCCAAGAAGATGCATCAGTACGTCGGTGGACTAGGCAATGGATGGATCAAAAGGAATAGGGGCACCACCGACTCAGATGCCGATGATCAAAGGAAAGTTTAGAGGCGTCAGTGTGGCCTCGAAGGTGGTAAAGTGGAAGGTATTAGTGGTATCCCACCACCACTCAGCTAGAGGCATCAGCTAAACCCGATTGTTGCTTATCATACCCAATAAGGGTATGAATCGAGCATAGCCAGAGGCATCGAAAATAGCTTTACTAGGAGCAGGGAGGGCATCATAGCACTCCAACACCTCTTTAGAGGCAAAACCTCCAAAACCTAGGACATAGTGACCAACGTGAAAAGAAGAAGACAAGCAGAGGATATATAAGAGCAGACCAAACAAAAGATATGCTGAAAGCAATAAAAATCCTAGGTTCATGTGTATGTGATGACCATTTGATTCTCTCAAATCCTAAAGTTTAGGCACCCTAAGCTCTGGTGCGCTAGGCAAACCTTGCACATCCTAGTAGAAGACTAGGAATCTCAAGCCCTCGAAGACTAGGCACCCTAAGTCCTTGTGAGCTAGACAAATCTTTTAAACCCTAAAGATTAGACACCTTAAATCCTGGTGCGCTAGAAAAATCTCTCAAACCCTAAAGATTAGGCACCCTAAGCCTTAGTGAGCCAAGAAAATCCTCCAAACATCAAAGGGAAATTTTTTTGAAAATCCTAATTTTGAGAAAAAAACTTGTTTTTTTTGAAAATCCTAATTTTGAAAACCCTAACTTGTTGTTTGGAATTAGGATTTTCAAAGGAAAAATTAGGATTTTTTTCAAAATTAGTATTTTTTTCAAAATTAGGATTTTTTTGATGTTTGGAATTAGGATTTGAAAATCCTAATTTTGAAAATTAGAATTTTTTTCAAAATTAGAATTTTTAAAAAATTTGCCCTAATTTTTTAAGATTTTTGAAAAAAAATTGTTCTAATTTTCTAGGACTTTTAAAAAATTTTCCTAATTTTTTAAGATTTTTGGACATTTTTTCTTAATTTTTGAAAAATGCCTCTTAATTTTATAGGATTTGTAATTTTTGAAAATTTGTCAAAAATTTCCTCTAATTTTTGGAATTTTTTTTGAAAAGATTAGCTCCTTAGATTTTCATGCCTCAAAAATAAAAATTCAATCCCTTAGATTTTTATGTTTAACCCCAAAAATAAAATGAAAGAAAAACAATCCCTTAGTTTTTTTTATGTTTTCCCTGAAAAAAAAAAATAAAGCCCTTTATTTTTGTGATTTTTGCTAAAATAGCTGCCCTTTATCTAAACCTTAACCCTAGTGTCTCTACTGTTTTAAAATTCCATTGCACAAGTACCTAAACTAAAATTTTCAGTCTGGTCTTCAGGAGTGTTGTGATTACATCTCAAAATTTACACAACAGTCATCATAGGTATCAAAATAAATCATCGTCATAACATCACATCATATCATCATCATATCACATGGGGGATCCTAGGCATGCGTCTATGTTTGAGATATATCATATAAATATGCTTTGATATTCATACAGTAAGGATAGGGAACCTATCGAAGGTCGCTGGCGAGAAATATGCTGGTCGGGCTCCCGAAGGAGAACGTCTGCAGCAACGGCATCGACTAGTGGATCGTAGCACTTCATCCCACCTGGAACCAGGCGGTGGGGTACTGGGGCGTATGTGTGTGGATTAAAGGGTACTAGATGGCCCTCTCCAGCGTGCGGATCTAGGAAGTCGGCCATCTCGACCTCAGCAGCAGCATCTGCAGTCGCCTGTGCCTCGGCAGCTGCCCGTGCCTCCTCCTCAGCAGCACGACAGGAGGCACGCTCTCCCTCAAGAGCAAAGGCATCCATCGCACCCAGTGCAGTGGAAGGCTGAGTGGTCGTAACCCCGCTGGTAGGGAGGCTAGTGGTCGTGCCCCCAAGAGTCCCTATGACAGAGCTCTCACTTGTGGAGGAACCTCGGATGGCCCCCGCGATGTCGTCAAGGTGCCCGTGTCCCGCCATAATCGAGTAAAAATGAAAGGAAAATGTATGAAAGCTAAAGAACAAGAAGAGCAAGAGAGAGTTTGAGAGCACAAGGGTGCTAGAGAAAGAGTGAGGTATGCAAGAATGGACCTAACCCACGTGGCTTGGGGGCCATATGCGCGTCTAGAGGTGGCGTTGCCACCTTCGGTGTTGGCGACCGTTGGGTTGTCCAAGCGTTTCATGGCGACCGCTAGGTTGGAAGGGTTTTGGTTGTGGTGACCACCGCATCAGAGGGGTTTTGTCTAGGCGGCCGCCACCTTATCAAACGTCATGTCAACAGTCTCGAGTCTCGTACCTAGTGATCGCCAGGTCAGTATATCATCATGGTATTATGGGGTTTTTGTCAAGGGGCTTTTTGGGTATTTTATATTTGTTTAATATGAATGTGTGTGTGTTTACTTTGTTTGTTTACTTTGTTTGATTTGGTTTAAATAAATATTGATTAGTTTTAAAAATTTTGTGTGTGTTTTGGGGTTTATCATTGTTTGTTTGTATGCATATTTTATTAATATTTGTTTAAGTTTTTCAAAAATAATTTTTTTTTATCTTGTGTGTTTTTCATAAAATAATTTTAAGATATTAAGTTGTGTGATTTTAAGTCTTGTGTGTTTTTCTTATTGTGTTTTTTTGTTTTCTTTCGATAAATGTAATTTTAAACTGTGGCTTGACTTTTAATTATTTATATCCCGTGTTTCATCTCGAATTTTTAGGTCTTGACTCGACTTATTAATTCATAATTTTTCCTTCCGATAAATTGAATCTTAAGCTGTTACTTAGCTTTTAATTATTTTTATCACGTGTTTCGTCTCGAATTTTTAGGTCTTTACTCGATCTATTAATTCATAATTCTTTCTCCCGATAAATCTAATTTTATCCCATGCTTTTAATTATTTTATCCCGTGATTCATCTCGAATTTTTAGGTATTGACTCGACCTATTAATTCATGATTTTTCTTCTGATAAATCTAATTTTAAGGTGTGACTTGATTTTTAATTATTTTTATCCTGTGCTTCGTCTCGAATTTTTAGGTCTTAACTTGACCTATTAATTTGTTGTTTTTCTCTTGATAAATCTAATTTTAAGCCGATACTTGGTTTTTAATTATTTTTATCCCGTGTTTCGTCCCAAATTTTTAGGTCTTGACTCGACCTATTAATTCGTGATTTTTTTTCGATAAATTTAATTTTAAGGTGAGACTTGGCTTTTAATTATTTTTATCCCGTGTTTCGTCCCAAGTTTTTAGGTCTTGACTCGACCTATTAATTTGTGATTTCTTTAGATAAATTTAATTTTAAACCGAGACTTGACTTTTAATTATTTTTATCTCGTGCCTCGTTCCGAATCTTTTAGGTCTTGACTTGTCCTATTAATTCGTAGTTATTCTTCCCGGCATAAATAGTTTTAAGTCTTGATTCGGCTTTTAATTATTTTATCCCGTTATCATTTTGAATTGTTGGGTCTTGACTCGATCTAACTAATTCATTGTTACTTTTCCAGTTAAGATAATTTCTAGAATCTTGACTCGATACTTTTGATTATTTTATCTCTAACCGAGTTCTTAGATCTTGACTCGATCTTTGACTTGTTTATTTGTGCTCTCTTTAGATCCTCTCCCTTTAGATCTTGATTCGATCTTTAGGATTTGTTTGATTATGCTAGCACCCGCATCATGTTAGCATCTGCATCATGCCCCAGGAATTTCGTTTTGGTCTGATCCCTAGCAAAGGGATACGTAGGCAGCTGAATAAAAATTTGAGTGCGACCAATATCATATGCATGCTTGTATGTTTGTGGCTTAAGATTGACGGTTCGGTCAAATGGATATTGTCTCTGGATCTTTGATATAACTTGCATCACGCGCTGCTATGCAAGTTATATCAAAGAGGGGCAACGGTAGACACCCCAATTTGACCCCGCCTAATCTTAGGTGAATCCGATGATAAAAACGATTGGAATGGTGCTTCAGTACTATCCTAGAGAAATGAGCCAAGTTCGGTATTTGAATCTAATGATAAGAATCTTCAAACTAATGAAATCATTTTGAACCACCAACTCCATTGTGGCGACCGCCAATAGAACTCCTTGGAAACCCTAGCCAAAGTGGCGGCCGCTAATTGAATTTCTTGGAAATCCTAGCCAAAGTGGCGACCGCCACCTCTAACCTGGCGACCGCCAACTTCAAATGGCTTGACCTGGCGACCGCCAACTTCAAATGGCTTGACGTGTCCCAAAACGTGTAACCCTTTTATTGGTTGAGGAATTCTATAAATACCGTACCCCTTGGTACATTTTCAAGACAAAATTTTAGAGAGAGAAGTTCTGTAGAGTCGCCAAGCAATTCCGAGCTCTAACGCCGAAACCCTGTTGAAGTACCGAGAGCTAAACCTCTGACTCCAACATTGAAACCCTAATATGGATCTTGAGGATTGGATTGTTGGCATTATTTTCCAACTTAAGGATTCCTTAGCAATTTAGGTATTTTGTTTGGATCCCTGATATTTTTAACTCTATTCTCTCTCTTTTGGAGTGATCGGGTTAAGTTCAATTTCAATTCGCATGCTTCTTTTCATTTATATAGTTAATCTTATTTATCATTTAATTTGCTGTATGTAATTTAGATACTTTCATTAATTTCTTAATTGTTAATTTACCCACATTTCACCCTTAGCACATTCTCGTCTTTTGTTAATTAATTAATTAGTGCTAATATAATTGACAATACGACTAACGATATCGCTATTGTTATAACTTAAGCACTTACATACATATGCTTGTAATTCTCAGTATTACACTCATATTTTATGTTTCCTATAATAGTAATTATTTTTTTTTCTTTTTAATATTAGTTTAATGTTCCTTACTAGCATTCTATATTTCATTTTTTTCTTTCTTTTAACGTTAGTTTAATTTTTCATTTAATGCTAATATTTTTTTTCTTTTATTGTAGCTTTATTTTTCATTTTACTAGTGTTTCATTTATTTTTTCTTTCTTTTTCTTTTAATGATAGTTTTATTTTTCCTTTCATAGTACTTATTTTATTTTTTTTATTTTCTTTTATTAACCTCAAAAATCATAAAAAATCTTTTATGCTAGTTTTTACCTTTTCAAAAGTTAGTTTAATTTTCTCTTTTAATAGTAGTTAAAACTCTATTGTCTATTTCATTTCTTTTATTTATTTTTCCTCTCTTTTGTTTTAAAATATAAAATAGTTAGATCATTGGTTAAATAGTTTAACGAAGTTTTCTTTTAAAACTTTTTGGTTAAATCTTTTTTGTAAATATTTTTTATTTTCTTTTATTTTAGTTAACTCTTTAAACTTTCTCTTGTATAGATAAAAAAAAATCACATAAAACTCTTGTTACTTGTTTTCTTTTATTATTAAACTTTTAAGTATAGAATTTTGTACACTTTTTGCTTTAGTTTAACATTTTTTTTGGTAAAAAATAATCATGACAATGTTAATCTAGTTTATGTTAGAAATATGTATGTTTTATTTATTTCTTTTCACATTAGGTTATTTTAACAATTTATGTCCATAATTAGCATTTTTTAAGCTTATTTTTGGTCTTTTATTTTCAATTATTGCATGCGGGTGTGCTCATGTATCATTTAGTTAGAAATTATATGTCGTAGGACTTAGAATTTTATTTTTTTATTTGTTTTGATTTGGTATTCTATATACATATGCTATATATTATCTGTATTTTATTTTGTATGTTCTCTTTTTGCCTCTATTTTTTTTATTTGCATGTATTTGATAAATCTTATTAAGAACCAATGATGATTAGTAGAGGCTAATCTTACAATTGGACGAATGGGGTGCCTAACACCTTTTTCGATTCATATCTTAGCCCCTGAACCCTCTTTGTCTGGTCAACATTTTTAAAGATCAGTAACCAATTTTATTTTTCTTGATTTTTTTTAAAACCAAGTGGCGACACTATTTTTAACAAAAAGAAATTTTTAAAATTTGGCTTTCAAAATTTTAAAATATTTTTCAAACATCCTTTGAATTCTCTTATTTTTGAACTATCAAACACCCCAAAATCATGGCACCACACTTTTCACCCCCAAATCGATAGCCAGTCGGAGCGCACTATCCAAATACTCGAAGATATGTTGCGAGCGTGTATTCTAAACTTTTGTGGGTTATGGGAGGACCATTTACCGTTAGTGGAGTTTACCTACAATAATAGTTACTGATTGAGTATTGAGATGGCACCTGATGAGGCATTGTATGGTAGACCTTATAAATCACCCGTTTATTGGACCAACGTTGGCGAGATTGCTGTGCTAGGACCCAAGCGTGTGCGCGAGACCACAGAGAAGATCATCGCGATCCGTAAACGATTAGTGATCACTAAAAATCGTTAGAAGAGCTATGCAGATAAGAGGAGGAGACCGTTGGCATTCGAGGTAAGAGATCATGTGTTCTTAACGGTCTCGCCATGGAAGGATTTAATGAGATTTGAGAATAGTGGAAAGTTATCGTTGCACTTTATTAGGCCGTTCAAAATTCTTGACAAGATTGGAGAGGTGGCCTATCACCTTGCCTTGTCACCACAGTTAGCCCCCGTGCACAACGTTTTTCATGTATCCATGTCACGCAAGTATGAATTAGACCCATCTCATATTTTGGATTGGACAGAGTTAAAAGTAAAGGATGACGTTACCTACGAGGAGAGACCGGTGAGAACTCTCGATACAAAAGACCAAGTCCTACGAGGGAAAACCATTGAGTATGTGAAAGTGTTATGGCTTCATCACGACTTTGAAGAAGCCACATGGGAGCGAGAGTTGAAAGTTCGTAAGGCATACCCCGAGTTGTTTAATTCATGATGCACGTGTAATTTCGGGAACAAAATCTCCCAAGTGGGGGAAGTTGTAGGGACCCTTTCCCTTTTTATTTACACAGATTAATAAAACCATGTTATGTTAAACTTGGTGGAAAATGATTGAATATGTAAATCGTAAGTGGGAATTTAAATTTGAGCATGTTGACGTTGCTAACAATGATTGAATGTTTAGTAGTGCATGAGAACAGTGTTATGAGGTGTTTGGCTTATGTTTTGATTTAGTTTTGCATCTTTTGTTCGGATTTTCACCCAGTGATGACTGCTACAGCAGTGGAGAGCCCGCTCAAGCAGACATGTGGTAGAGAGTTTGGGTAAGTAGAGGCCGCTCGACCAGTGGGGGGTCCGCTCGAGTGAATTGTCGACAAACAAACTTTTAAGTCGCGGGTCAGCCTTTTTTCTCTCATTCTTTTCTTTCCTCTCTCTCTCTAGAATAGAAGTTGAGACCTAGGGTTGAGTTTGGAGGGTTCTTGGAGCTCTCTTTGCTTCTCTTGAGGTGATTCCTTGCTTCTTTCTTGGTCGAATACCCGTTGGAGGCTCAAGCTTGGTGTTAGAGGCTTGCTCCTCACCATTTGGTTGGAGATTCTTGTCATTGAAGCTTACTAGAGTGATTTTCTTGGTGTTAGAGCTTTAAAGAGGTAGGATCTATGACTATCCTTGAATATCTATATGATATGAGTTGTGTTTTTTATTATATGAACATAAATGTATGAAAATGGTGTTTTCGAAGCCCTAAGTTAGAGTTTGATGTTAAAGGATGTTAAATCTTAGATTCATGGGTGGTTTAACATGATTCTATCTTCTTATTGTCTTGGATATGATCGAGATTAAAAAATGATGGGTTAGGATTTGAATTTGAGATTAAAATCATGAAAATTGGGGTTTTGGGAGCTAAGGGACCTATATGATTAAATTGATGTAAATATTGGACAAATTGAGATTGTATTAACCTATTGTGTATATATATATGTATATCTTACATGAGTTTTTATGATATGTGAAGATGGTGGGTGTTGGTTGAGGGTTTTGTGTAAAATTGGTGAATCGTAGATTTGAATCATATGAAAAGTTAACTTGGGGTGTTGAACCCTTATAATTGAATATATGAATTATGGAAAAACATGTAGTGGTTGAGATTAAAACCTTAATGGTGTTGGGCTTGGTGAGAGAAATTGAGTTGACAGTTGAATTCGTATTGGTTGTTAATAAATACGATATAATTAAAGTACCATGTAATCGAATTGAGTGATTAAGTTTAGGTACGAGTTGTTCTTCGGTAAAAGATCGAAAACTTGTGCAATGTAAGGTAGGTCCTTTATTCGGGTTAATCCCCGTAAAAGCGTGCTCTTAGGTCCACCCATCGATGTTTTCAAAGAAAATCAAAAATATGTACTCTTCGTGTCAGTCTATAGAATGGATATTTATTCCTCGAGCTTCGCGTGGCTCGGTGGTGATAAATATGCCTAGGTCTATAAGAGCTTTCCAGCTTTGATACTTAATTAAACCAATGAATGAATTGGGTTGGCAAGCTACTTTTGGATGAAATGAATTGCTATGAAAACTAAGATCATCGAACTTTGAACTATAATCTTTACTTGAAAACTCGGTTATGTGACGGGAGCTTGATTGGGACAAATAGAATTGATTTTAGAAAAATTTATATGTTGCACCTCGTATAACCATCCTCGTAAGTCATACATATGTTCATTGTTAGTCTTTTTTCTACAAACTTCAGCTCATGTTGTTTAACAACATTTCAAGTAATAGCGAAAAGAAAGTGTTGGAGTAAGGTGGATGGTCGTGGGACCCTTTTTGAGTAGTTGGTAAAATTATACATTTTTTGATAGCATCTTTTGAGAAATGAAAGTGTAAATATAATTCTTATTTTTGAGCATTTGGTTTAATATCTTTTGGGTTAGAATACCCGTGTTCTAAGATCTTAAGGCCATATATTCATGATTCGTATGCATATGAGAGCGCTGGGCTCGTTTGATTGGTTGAATTCCTTGATTTAAATGAAATATTATGATCTTGAAGGTTTGATTTTGGATTTTTGGATTGAAAGAGACTATTTCATTAACAAATGCATGTTTTACTTCATAATCTTGCCTATCTAAAACTATGCTCCAAAGATGGGAGAAATGAGTGACTTTTCAATACTTAGAAATTTTTTTAGACTTTTGGGCAGTTAGCTCTCAGGTGCCTCACCGTTCGAGCGGTGCGGAGGTCGCTTGAGCAAATTATGCTTAGTGGCATTTTATTGAACTTTGTTTTAAAAATGAGATTTTTATGAAATAATTTTTGGTTATTTTTTAGGGTAAAAATTAGTTATTTTGGGAGTTTCTTATAAAGAAAAATTGGTTCTTTTATCTTCATGTTTGACAAGAAAATTTGAAATTTGGCTTCCCATATCAAGCACTTTCTTAAATTGGGTTCTTACTTTTATAACTTTTCTTAGGTTTTTATTATTACAGAATCGGGACGTTACACGCAAACACACACACGAAGAGAGAGAGGGGGGGGGGGGGATTTCTGTACACACGGGCCATCATTAACCCCACCGACATCAGCGCATACTCCGGTCTTCCACTTATTGATGACTTTTCCAACCACTCCCACCACCGCCAACCTTTTTGGTTCACTTCACCTTGAAAATCCCATTTTCTTCGAAAAAAATAAACCAGCGTCAATTTTAGCCATATCTCTAAATCTGTATTCTTCCTTTACTGAGCTAAGAAGATCTACTACAAGCTTAGATTTATTCACCGCCACCGTTGGCGAGCATGACTAGCGACGATGAGAGCGGCAGCGGCAAGGGTGATGAATCTGACTACCTGTGGGGGAGAGAGAGAGAGAGAGAGAGAGAGAGGACAAAACAGAGAGTGAGAACAAGTTTAGAGATAAAGGGCATATTGGTCAGAACGAATTAATAACTTTAAAAAGTAGGAGAAAGTAGAATATTTAAAAAATAATTAGGACTTGTGGAATATAAGTCCCCAAAATGGGACTTCTAATTAATTATCTCACTACATTTCTATTGAAGCTAGAAAACTTGTTTGTACAATTCATGTAAAAAAAAGCCTTTTGACATACAGGGTCATAAATCTGGATGATTATTGTGAGACCTGGACATGTCTCATTTTGTATTGTATAGATATATTAGATGTGTTTCTTTCTATATCTATATTCAGTGTTTTTGCTTTAGCATGTGTAGATGCGTTTTGATGCACGTTTCGATTTATATAAACATGCGGGGTTGCTTCCCGGGGGTGTAGGGAGTTATGGTGCAAATTTCAAAAACTCAAAAAAAAAGATATTTTGGAGGCCTATAAATGTCTGAAGTTAGATATTTTCTAAAAGATATTTTCAAAACTTACTCACTAAATTTTTTTTTTTTCTCTCTACCTTCTCTCTCACTTCTCGGGGGGCCCGGGACTTAGTTTTTGACGGTCCAACAGTCGATCCTTGTTGTTGGCATCGTGGTCTACACATCTATTCGAACGAAAATCTATTCTGACAAAGTACGATTTTGCACGTGAATCGACACGTTCAATTTTTAACTCACCGAGGTAGGATTTTAGACTTTAAAGTTGTTAGAGGGTGTTATATGTAATCTTATACATCTTTACCATTTTATATTCATGAAAAGATGTTTCATGTTTGGGAAAATTGGGTTTTTGGTTTCAAATTTTTTTTTTGTCATTTTGGTTGGATGAAAACGATGTTGGATGTTTCTTCGAGGCCTTTGGTGATAGGCTTGGGCGTGTGTGAGTCCACGGGTGTTAGATGGAAGCTTCAAGGCTTTATCTTGGGTTCAAAAAGGAAAAATCGTAGCTCAAAAACACTTTATGGGTAGGATCAGTCGACTGAACCCATGGGGTCAGTCGATCGGATCATGATTTTGTGGGTTTAGTCGACTGAACTCATGAGGCCAGTTGACTAAATAGTGTTGGGCGTTTGGGGCCTTTTTCCAGTTGACTAGAAGGTAGGTCCAGTTGACTGGATCTGGGCTGATGGGTGTGCATCTTTGAGAAACGTATTTTTTTTAAGGTTTGGAGCTAACCTTTGGGGTTGAGTCTCAACTTTTACAACGTTCTGATGAAAATGTGTTTTTACATGTTTTGTTTAATCTCCATGGTTAATGAATTAGATCTCTTTGTATACATGCGTTGTATAAAATGTTTCTCGGGTGGTTTTTAAATATTTTATATGGATGTACCGTAACAGTGGGTTTGTTGAGTTGGGCTTACATTGCTCTTCGGTGGAAGTTCAAAAACGTGTGCAGCATAAGTGCTTTGTACCTACGGGCTAATCCCAGTAAATTAAGCCGGTTGTCTCCGTGAATGGCGTTGTGTGAGTGCTTTGGATCCTCGAATTTTGGGCCTATAAATTAAGTAGTAGGTGCCTTGGACCTTCGGATTGATCTCGTAAATTAATTCGGTTGCCTCCGTTAATGGGGTTATTGTCATAACTCCGTATAGAACTTGTCTTTACCGAGCAGGCCTTAAGTGGTGACTAGGATAATGGGCAGGAGTGTATAGTTGTTACCTTTGTCAGTGTTTCAGAGTTGGTATATAGGATTACATTTTATCTTTTCTCCTCAGTTGTGTGACCCGAGTGGAGATTACTGTATTTTTATTGCTGTCTCTTAATTGTGGCATGATATCTGTCAAGATGATATGCATAGTTTCAAGGATGAAAAAATTGATAGTTTTTTGGAGAAAAACCTTTTAGCTCCTGTGGGTGAGCTTATGTGCTTTTGATTGCATAACCTGCATTATAACTTTATGTAATCTGTTTATATTAGGTTTCGGCTTACGGTGCGGGATTTTGTCGTAAAATCTTTTTCAAGTGAGCATATAGAGTTGACCTAGATTCCTGTGGTGGCAGAAGACTAGCTATAGTTTCCCTGTTTGACATGTACTTTTACATGTGATGCATGTTTTAGAAGGCGAGTTTTGTATGCGTTGAGGTGATATACTTATTCATGTATGAGAATGCAAGTTTGCTGCTTATGAGAGTTGAACTTTAGAAAATCTTTTATTCAAATGTTGTATATTTTTTAGTTGATGGTGTTCTAACTTCAAATTTTTTTCATAAATAGTGTTTTGGTGGGCTTTCGTGTGACCCTAGTGTTTGGGGCGTAACAACTTGGTATTAGAGTTCTGGGTTTGAATATCTCAGAGCCATGAGAAAGAGGGTACTTCACCTTATGAGGATGTAAGTGTGCTTGATTGCATGTGTTACAGCGTTTTCTGAACATCAGCATGATAGCTTGTGGTGTATACGTGTGTATGGCGGTCGGACCTTAGGATTGATTAGTCTTGCTTTCGGGCATTTGGATTAACAAACTTGGGAGCCATGTTAGAGATGCGTTTCGCAGACGTGATTTCTAGTAAGGAATCTAAGTAGGTCGTCCAGAGTGACGAGTCTTTCTTGTTGGCTCCCCTCGGTATGTGAGATGTGATGACATGATCTTAAGTGGCTATGTATTAGAATGCTTATGTGTATTATGTCTTTTACGCTAGCAATAACATGTTGTATGGATGCTTATCCTGTTATTTTGCTTTCGTATAGAGTCATGTACACGCGGGGAGGACGAGGCCGAGGTTGAGGCCGTGGCCGTGGTTCTAGCCGAAGGAACGTTCCAGTTTCAGATGTTGGGAATGCTAATGCACCATAAAGACCTGTTGATGGGGGAGATCTGTTGCGTGAGATGGTCGGCTCCATCCGACAACTGGTTGAGGCCACTAGGGGAAGGGAGAATGTACCTGAACAGAGGGCGACGGTCGCGATGCTTGAGTTTTTCCGTCTGAACTCTCCTACCTTTTTTTGGGGATCCTAACCCCACGGTAGCCATTGAATGGCTAGAGTTGATCACTAGGATCCTAGATACGCTTTAGATTGAGGAAGATGATCTAAGGGTTACCTTTGATGCCTTCTAGTTGAGGGGGAGTGCTCATATGTGGTGGAAGTTTGCCAAGACTATAGTTGGGGGCACATGGGAGGCATTCACCAAAGTATTTTTGGAGAAATACTTTCTGGCGACACTGAGGGATCGCTACAAAGAGGATTTCCTTTTTCTGACACAGGGGACGATGACTGTGATTGAGTATGAGGCTGAGTTTACTAGCCTATCTCGGTTTGCACAGGAGATTGTACCTACAGATGAGTTCCGTACGAAGAGGTTCGAGAGGGGTTTGAGGCCCGCTATCATAGATAGAGTGGCAGCATTCAGGATGCAGGTATTTATAGAGTTGGTGGAGACCGCCATGAAGGTCAAAGACATTCTGAATGAGACGCGCAGAGACAGGGACAGTAAGGGTCAGCAATATGGGGGACAACACAAGGTCAGGGACGCAGGGAGAACAAATGTCAACGAACATCTGGTCTGAGTTCACATCCAGTGGGGTCGTATCTGCCACAATCTTCTGCATCTATACCTCCCGTAGCTTCAACGGGAAGGTCGGATCAGAGAGCGGTTGTTTGCTTTAAATGCCAACGGCTAGGGCATCGTGCGGTAGAGTGTTGAAGTTCAGTGCCTGTTCAGGTACAGTCCCAGTCGCAGGTTGAGGGGAGGGGGCCAGTGGTATGTTTTAAGTGCGGCCAATCTGGGCACATCCGTAGAGATTACCCCAAAGGTGGGAGTATGCGCAGTACAGCTGGAGCACCAGTTACTCCATCCGCCTAGGGACACTAGCCATCCAGATTTGTAGAAGGGGATGCCTCAGTACAGTCGGGCAAACAGTCGACAGTTCAGGGCCATAGTGGACAGGGCAGAGCTTATGTTCTTGCAGATCCCAGTTCATCTAGAGCACCGGTTGTGCCCGATGCTGCTGCTACCACCTCCATGATAAGAGGTACTCTTCTAGTCTTTAGATCATGGGCCAGTGTTCTTATGGACTACCAGAAGCTGAATTAGATGATAGTAAAGAACAAGAATCCTATTCCGAGGATAGATGATCCGGTTCATCAAACCCATGAGTTTCTGGTCATGCTGTTCGGTCTGACAAATGCTGCTGCTACGTTTATGGGTTTGATGAACTGGATCTTCCATCCTTATCTAGACAGTTTTGTGGTGGTGTTTGTGGATGACATTCTCATCTACTCACCCACTAGGGAGGCACACGAAGATCACTTGCGTATTATTCTGCACACTTTGAGAGAGCATCGCTTGTATGCGAAGTTCGAGAAGTGTGAGTTCTGGATGTCTGAGGTGAAGTTTCTTGGATACGTAGTGTCGATAGACGGAGTAGTAGTGGATTCATCGAAGACAGATGCTGTGACAGATTGGGAGCGACCAAAGAACGTCTTCGAGATCCGTAATTTTTTGGGTTTAGCAGGTTATTATCAACGGTTCGCGAAGAATTTGTCGAGACTTGCTGCACTAATGACGCGTCTGACGCGGAAGGGAGTTGTGTTTGTTTGGTGCGAGTCTTGTGAGTCGACATTCCAGGAGCTGAAGACGAGGTTGACTAGCGCGCTAATGTTGATTATCCTAGAGCGAGGCTTGGGGTATACAGTGTACTATGATGCATCACATGATGGTTTGGGCTGTATTCTGATGCAGGAAGGTAAGGTTCTAGCTTATGATTCTCGGTAGTTGAAGACGCACGAGAAGAACTACCCGACACACTATCTGAAGTTGGCTGCCGTGGTCTTTGCCTTGAAGACATGGCGTCACTATCTTTATGGTGAGCACTTCGAGGTTTTCTCTGATCACAAGAGTTTAAAATACTTGTTTTCGCAGATGGACCTGAACTTGCGCCAACGACGATCGATGGAATTGTTGGAGGCTTATGATTTTAACTTGCAGTATCATCCAGGTAAGGCCAATGTTGTGGCTGACGCTCTCAGTAAGAGATTTCACTGATCGTTGGCTTCTGTGGCTATACGTGAGTGGGACATGCTTGGAGAGGTCGAGGAGTTTGATCTGTGTCTTGGGGAGACAGCGATGGGTGCCACCTTATTTTTAGTGATTTCGTGACCTGTGTTGGTTGTACGCGTTCTAGAGGCCCAGCAGACGGATCAAGAAGCTCAGATGACACAGGATCGAGTTGCTAGTGGAGAGGATACAATAGGATGGGTTGTGGGTTCAGACCAGAGTCTGAAATTGGCAGGGAGATTATTTGTGCCAGAGTCATGCCGTGCAAATATACTACATGAGTGTCATCATTCTCGCCTTGCTGTGCACCCAGGAGGCACGAAGAAGTACCATGATCTACGCCGTCAGTTCTGTTGGACGGGAATGAAGAGAGATGTGATTCGATTTGTTTCTCGGTGCTTGACCTATTAGAAGGTGAAGGCAGAACACCAGAGGCTGGTAGGATTGCTACATCCGTTACCGATATTAGAGTGAAAGTGAGAGAACATCAGGATAGACTTTGTGTCGGGACTTCCTCGATCACCTAGGGGATACGATGCCATATGGGTTGTGGTTGATACGTTGACGAAGTCTGCACACTTTCTCCCCATCCGCGTGAAGGATTCGGTGGATAGACTGAGTAGATTGTATGTCAGAGAGATAGTCCGGATGCATAGAGTGCCCGTGTCTATTATTTCTGACTGAGACATGCGCTTCACATCGCGCTTTTGGTAGAGTCTTCAGGAGGTATTGGGGACGAACTTGATGTTCAGTACTGCTTTTCACCCCCAGACAGATGGTCAGTCTAAGCAGACTATACAGATTCTGGAGAATATGTTGAGGGTTTGTGTCCTTGATTTCAGGGGTTCTTGGGAGGATCACCTACCTTTGGCAGAGTTTGCATACAACAACAGCTATCAGTCCAGTATTAGGATGGCACCATATGAGGCTTTGTCTGGTAGACCGTGTAGGTCACCAGCGTGTTGGACAGATGTGGGAGAGACCACCGTCTTGGGACCCGACGTGGTATGGGAGACGATGGAGAAGATTGCAGTGATTCGCCAACGTCTAATGATAGCGCAGAGCCGCCAGAAGAGTTATGCAGATAAGAGAAGATGAGCCTTGGAGTTTGCAGTGGGAGATCACATGTTTCTAAAGGTCTCACCACATAGAGGTTTAATGAGGTTTGGTCGTAGCGGGAAGCTATCATCCCGTTTCATTGGACCTTTTAAGATTCTTGGCAGGGTTGGAGAGGTTGTTTATCGTTTGGCTTTGCCACCTCAAGTTATCATCTGTGCACAACGTATTCCACGTTTCTATGCTTTGGAGGTATGAGCCTGATCCTTCACATATGTTAGATTGGGCCGAGCTGCGAGTTGTTGAGGATGCCACTTATGAGGAACGTCTAGTGAAGATTTTAGACACGAAGGAGCAAGTGTTGAGGGGCAGAACAATTGCTTATGTCAAGGTCCTATGGCTTCATCACGGGATTGAAGAAGCGACGTGGGAGCTGGAGTCTTGGGTGCGTGCTAAATACCCAGAGCTATTTACCTCGTGACCTTATAGCAAATTTTGGGGACAAAATTCCTTAAGGGGGGGAGAGTTGTGAGACATGCACCCATCTCTTTTTGTATTGTATAGATATGTTGGATGTGTTTCTTTCTATATCTATATTCGGTGTTTTTGCTTTAGCATGTGTAGATGAGTTTTGATGCATGTTTCGATTTATATAAGCATGCGGGGTTGCTTTCCGAGGGTAGGGAGTTGCGGTGCGAATTTTAAAAATTCAAAAAAAAAAGATATTTTGGAGTTCTATAAATAACTGGATTTAGATATTTTCTAAAAGATATTTTCAGAACTTACTCACTAAGCTTTCTCCTTTTTCTTTCTACCTCTTCTCTAACTTCTCGGGGGCCCGAGACTTGGTTATTGACGGCCCAACAACCGATCCTTGTTGCTGGCATTGTGGTCTACGCATCCATCCGGACAGAATTTCATTTCGACAAAGATTGGTTTTGCACGTGGATCGAGACGTCGAGTTTTTAACTCACCGAGGTAGGATTCTAGACTATAAAGTTGTTAGAGGGTGTTATATGTAATCTTATGCATCTTTACCATTTTATATTCATGAAAAGATGTTTCATGCTTGGGAAAATTGGGTTTTTGGTTTCAAAACCTTTTTCTGTCATTTTGGTTGGATGAAAACGGTGTTGGATGTTTCTTCGAGGCCTTTGGTGAAAAGCTTGGGCGTGTGTGAGTCCACGGGTGTTAGATGGAAGCTTCGAGGTTTCATCTTGGGTTCGAAAAGAGAAAATCGTTGTTCAAAAACACTTTATGGGTAGGATCAGTCGACTGAACCCATGGGGTCAGTCGACTGGATCATGATTTTGTGGGTTCAGTCGATTGAACAGTGTTGGGCGTGGGGTCAGTCGACTAGATCATGATTTTGTGGGTTCAGTCGATTGAACAGTGTTAGGCGTTTGGGGCCTTTTGCTAGTGTGTTTTTCAGTCGACTAGAGGGTGGGTTCAGTCGATTGGATTTGAGCTGATGGGTGTGCATCTTTGAGAAATGTGTTTTTTTGAATGTTTGGAGTTAACCTTTGGGGTTGAGTCTCAACTTCTAAAACGTTTTGATGAAAATATATTTTTACATGTTTTGTTTGATCTCCATGGTTGATGGATTGGATCTCTTTTTATACATGCGTTGTATAAAATGCTTCTCGAGTGGGTTTTAAATATTTTCCATAGATGTACCGTAACAGTGGATTTTTTGAGTTGGGCTGACATTGCTCCTCGGTGGAAGTCCAAAAATGTACGCAGCGTGGGTGCTTTGTACCTTCGGGTTAATCCCCATAAATTAAGCCGGTTGCCTTCGTGAATGGCGTTGTGTGGGTGCTTTAGACCCTCGGGTTTCAGGCCCATAAATTAAGCAGTAGGTACTTTGGACATTCGGCTTGATCCCATAAATTAAGCCGATTGCCTCTGTTAATGGCGTTGTTGTCGTAACTCTGTATAGAACTTGTCATTATCGAGCAGGCCTTAAGTGGTGACTAGGATAATGGGTAGTAGTCTATAATTGTTACCTTTGTCAGTGTGGCAGAGTCGGTACATAAGATTACATTTTATCTCTTCTCATCGGCTATGTGACCCGAGTGGAGATTACTGTGTTTTTACTGCTTTCCCTTAACTGTGGCATGATATCGACAGGATGATATGCATAGTTTTAAGGATGAAAAAACTGATAATTTTTGGGAGAAAAACCTTTTAGCTCCTGTGGGTGAGCTTATGTGCTTCTGATTGTATAACCTGTTTTACAATTTTATGTAGTCTTTTCTATTGGGTATCGGCTCACGGTGTGGGATTTTGTTATAAAATCTTTTTCAGGTGAGCATGTAGAGTTGACCTAGGAATTCCTGTAGTGGCGGAAGACTAGTTGTAATTTTCCTGTTTGACATGTACTTTTACATGTAATGCCTGTTTTAGAAGGCAAGTTTTGTACGCCTTGAGGCGATATACTTATTCATGTATGAGAATGCATGTTTACTGTTTATGAGTACTGAATTTTGAAAAATCTTTTATCCAAATGTTGTACATTTTTGAGTTGATGGTGTTCCAACTTCAAATCTTTTTTCATAAACGATATTTCGGTAGATTTTCGTGTGACCTGGAGTTTGGAGCGTGATAATTATCAAGTCGTTTGTTTGACAACACTAATATATACTTTTTTTTTTTTAAAAGCTATATAATTCCAAAATAGTATAGTACTTATTAACTTTGACCAGGTTTATTCAAGAGTAACTGAACTATGTATGAAATTTCTAAACACACATGAATTTATATATTTTATGAGAGAATGAGATTTATGCACTACTCTAAAAAAATCTATAACTATTAAAAAAAAACATACAATAAACATTCATAGTTAAATATTGATACAGTTCAATAAAAATTCTACTGTCTAAGTCTATTTTTTAAAACTAATAAATGTTCCCCAGATAAGAAAAATTAAAAGTTTCACCAAGCAAAACTATAAAAATAATTTCATTAATCAAAAAAATTAATCAAATTAAGAACAAATATTGGCAAAGCATATTAACAACGCGAATGCTTTAAGTTTGAAGAAACTCACCTCTTGAATTGCTAGAACCTTGCATAGAAGGGAAATTTAATACAATAAACATTCATTCAGTAGAATAATCATGAGCGAAGAAAATAAAAAAGAGAATACAAGTGTTAGATATATTTACAGAAAATTCTTGTACGATGGTACTGACCGACGCTTCTCTTCAAAAATAAAATTGCAAAACTCATACTTTTTGATCAATTTCCGTATCATGCATCACCAACAATAAATGTTGTTCTTGACTTTGATTTAGAATTCATGAGTTCTATAATTATTTTAGGTGATATGTTTAGAATATAATAATTAATTTAAAGGATAATAACATAAATCTATAAAAGATAAGAATATAAGATTGTATAAATTCGAAATCTTAAAAGAAACTAAACTAATCTCTTTATTATCTTATCATTTCAATTTAAATTTGAGAACTTTAAATTTTTTTAAAAGGATTAAAATAAGAACTTGGACCAATCAAATTGTGTTAATTAATTTTATTCAATCCCAATCTAAAGTGATAATATTCTGAATCAATTAAGGATAAATTATATTAATTTCAAAATTTTAAAAGGATTAAAATAATATTTTGGACCAATTAAAAACTATGCCATAACAAATTTAAAATTCTAAAAAGATTAGAATAGAATTTTAAAACTCAAAAGGTTTTATTTCATATAATATTATAAATATAGGTATATAGTGTTTTAATATAATACGTTAAAAGATAAATATCAAAATTTTAATTTAATTATATCGGGAGGGTAATTAGATTCAATCTAGAATAAAATTGAATTAATTTCAATAGTATTTATTTTATATTTCAAAAGCGTTCCAATTTCCACAAGATTCGAATTTGGATAAATTAAAGTTCAAAAATAAATATAAAAATTTAAAATTAGTTATATCATATTAGTAATTTGAATTTATTAACGATACAAAAGATAAAATTATATTAATCCTAAAATCAAAATTCAAAAAAATTCAAATTTGAACCAATTAAATTGTAGCACATCATTATTGAATATTAAAAAAAAGGAAATTTGGGGCTAGGTTCCATTGAGAAAATTTGTATTCCAATAAGTCATACATAAGAATTATATTCCATTATATCCTATTATATATTTTTCATATCAAAATTACCTTTAATATAATATACATTTGTCGTGCCCCAAACTCCGGGATACGTAAAATACCTACAAATAACCATACAATACTGAAAGGAAACACTCAACCCGATGTTATACTCTCAACCTGCGTGACCGCTCATCCAGTACCTCCGAATCAAACTGTGTGACTGGTACGTGAAAAACATTTCAAATCGCACACTGTGAGCCAGAGCTTAACAAAAACTAGACAAACATAAAATAGAAACTAAACATGCTAGCAGATGTAATATGTATATAACAACTCACTCGAACATCAAAACAAGTTTGAAAATAGTTTTATATTACGACTCATAAGAGTCTTGAAAACAGTTTGAAAATAATTTTGTATACATGCAATATGCCATAATGCTTCACATTCAAATATCGACTCCTACGAGCCTCGACTCTTACAAGCCCACATGCAACACAGATATTGTGAGACCCTGACTCGTGTTCTTTTTTCAGTATTTTTCGACGCGCGTTTCATGTTTACGCGATAGCATGTTTTTACGTGTTTTGATGCATGATCAGATCTAGATATACATGCGGGGCATGTTCCCGAGGTCGTGGGGCGTTGCGGTGCGAATTTTAAAAAATTTTAAAAAAAGATATTTTGGAGGCCTATAAATATCTGGAGTTAGATATTTTCAAAAGATATTTTGAAAATTTGTCAACTAAGTTTCTTCAATTTTCTCTCTACCTTCTCTCTAACTTCTCAGGGGGCCGGGGCTCTATTTTCAACGATCCAACAGCAGATCCTTGTTATTGGCATCGTGGTCTATGCATCCATCTGGACGAAATTTCATTCCGACGAAGCTCGATTTTGCACGTGGTTCGAGATGTCGAGTTTTTAACTCACTGAGGTAGGATCCTAAACTCTCATGTCTTATAAGGGTGCTACGTGTAATCGGGTATGTTTTTAACGGTTAGATTGCTGTAGATCTGAGTTTGTTTCAAGTTGGGCTTTTGGATTTTAAAACAGTTATTCGGCGATTCTAGTGGATGGAATCGTGTTTTGAGAGTTTTCTTTCGAGATTTGGTATTGGGTTTAGACGTGTGGATGTCCGAGGATGTTAGATGGGTGTTTGGAGGCTTGATTTGAAGTTTGGAGTTGGAACCCGTAGCTTAAAAATAGTTTTTGGACAATGTCAGTCGACTGGATCTTCATGATTAGTTGATTGGATCATAGTCTTGGGAGGTCAGTCGACTGAACCTGGGAGGTCAGTTGACTGACATGCTTTTGTCTTTGGTTTTTGGCTTTCCCGAAAGTTTTCAGTCGACTGGGGGCTAAGGGTCAGTCGACTGAGGTGTTGGGCTTGGTGTTTTGATGGTTTTGGTTGGGTTCTTGGTTTCTGATTGGTTTCCAACGATATTCAATTGATTAGTTATGGGATTAATTGACTGAAATACTGTTGGATTCTTTTCGGGGTTCGATTGGTCGTGTTGTGGTTATGGGGATCGTGTCGTCATCCCAGGTGTTGGTTTAAGTGCCGTCATTGGTGTAATGTGTATGGGTAGATGTGGTTGTGGTGCACGGTTGGGTGCGCGGTGTTTATTCTTCGTTAGATGTGGGGTGTGTTTGGACCCATAGCACCTTTGGAAGAAAGGTGGTGTTTTGTAAACTCATGGTTTGAAGGGTTTTGCATTGACCTTTGGGTTAGACTTGGTTTTATGGGTTGTTGGATATCCGTGTCAGTGGATGTCGATTTGTTTTAACGGGTGGTGTCGTGATGTATTGTTATACATGGTTATGTGCTGGACGTACGGGTCTGTGGTTCGATTTAAAGGTGGGTTTTGGTGAGAACCGTTCTGTGGAAGGTTTAGGTGTTGGCCTCCGGATTAGGTGTTGGTTATCCCGGCATGTGGATGGATCCCGGTGTGTGGACGGGTCATTCGGGTGAGCGGATGACGATGTGGGGCATGTGATGTCGTGTTGGGTTATGCGGCGTCTTTATGTGGAACATCTTGGTTATAGGTGCTTTTGTGCTTATGGAACTGTGGATAGCTTTATTCTTGTGCACAGTAAGCAAGTAAGTGGCCTCTGTGGTCTTGATGCCTTTAGGGCTTCAGGCTTTGTTATCCCGTAGTATGCGATTTTATCCTGTGGTTTAGGCATTTGTTGGGATGCTTGTTGATATATAGATTTGTATTTGCATTGCATACGTGGGGCAGATTTTGGTCTCTCGATGAAAGTCTGTAAAGATGTATATGAGGGGCGAATAATGGTCCTACGGTGAAAGTCCTTTAAGATATACGTTGGCTCTGGTCAACAAGGCATTAGTTGGGACGGAGAATGGTCCTATGGTGAAAGTCCGTGAAGATGTGTGATGAGAGCGTATATGGTCATTCGGTGGAAGTTCGAGAAGATGCACGAGTTGCTTGCGTTGTGTGTGTTGCACGAGTTGTGTGCGTTAAGTGTGTTGCACAGGTTGCGTGCGTTGTGTGGGTTGTACGGCTTGTGTGCGTTGCATTAGACGGGGGCTGTGGTCCTTCGGTGAAAATTTGAAAAATTACATGGATTGCATGAACTGCATTGTGGGACAGATAGACCAATTTTCAAATTATTTTAAGACTCGTGTACAACGCGATCTAAAAATCATTTTCAAATTAATTTCAGGGCTCCTGTGAGTGAGTCCAAAGATGGTTTGTATCCTCGCTTTCCCGTTGCATGTGAAAACTCGTTTTGAAGTCTTGAAAGAGAGTCTAAAATTGCACCTCATTTTTTCTAACATATTTAGCTTATATTGCATGTGCTGTCTAGTATCTGCTGAGCTTTAGCTCACGATGTGGAATTTGAAATGTTTTTCAGGTACCGGTCACGCTGGTTGATCCGGGGTTGGCTGTAGAGGTGGAAGAGCTGTAATCTTCCTTTTTGTTCTTTATGTTTCATGTATGTATACATGTTATCCCAATGTTGGAACCGTGTAATGTAAACCTTTTTTGGCAGTTATATACAATGCATGTATGTTTATATTGAGAGTGTATTTTCAAGTTGGGTATTATGCTTGGTGTTTGTGGTGTTTCACATGACCTAAATTTTGGGGCGTTACAGATTGGTATCAGAGCTCTGGGATCGAATACCTAAGAGCCGTGGGAAGTGATTGCATCACCGTGTGAGGTTGATTGTGTCTTTGGTTGCATGTGTTTAGATGCTTTGATAACATGAACGTGCTGACATGTTAAGCATGAGAATGTTGTGTATATGTGAGCATGGGGGTTGAATCTTAGGAGTGATAGTCTTGCCTTTGGGCGTTTTGGTTAACAAACTTGGGAGCCAAGTTAGAAACGCGTTTAGCTGACGTGATTTTTAGCAGAGAATCTGAATAGGTTATCCAGATTGACGTGCCATTTTTGTTGGTTCTCCTCGGTATATGGGATTTTGTTTAGCATGAACCTATGTGGCTATGTGTTAGCATGCTTATTTGGTTTATGCTATGTGTTGCATCTCATGTTCTGTCTTTTTCATATAAACGCGATGTCTGCGAGGAGAGGGCGAGGTTGTGGTCGTTGCCATGGCTGTGGTGTTGGCCAAGGGGATGTTTCTATCCCTGATGTTGGGGATGCAAATGCTCCACTAGGACCGATGGATGCGACGGAGTTGTTGCGTGTGCTGGTGGGCTCTATCTAGCAGTTGGCTAGAGGTGAGACCGTTAGGGAGAGAGAGGAAGTACTTGAGGCAGGGGATACAGTAGTGATGCAGGAGTTCAGGCGCATGGATCCGCCTACCTATTGTGGCGACAAAGTGGTTGGAGCTGGTGACGCAGATTCTTGACACGTTACAGATTGTGGAGGATGAATTGCGGGTTTCTTTTGCTGCCTTTCAGTAGAGAGGTAATGCTCACGCGTGGGGGAGGTATGCCAGGACCACAGTGGAGGTCACATGGGCAGCCTTTACAAGAGTGTTTCTGGAAAAATACTTTCTGGCTTTGAAGAGGGATTTGTACTGGGAGGAGTTCTACACTCTTACCCAGGGGGCCATGGATGTTATGCAGTATGAAGCCAGGTTTACGTGCTTGTCTCGGTTTTCACCAGAGTTGGTGAGCACAGACGAGCTACAATCGATGAGGTTTTAGCGAGGATTGAGGCCGGTCATTAGGGAGCGTGTGGTCGCAATGGGACTTCGGGTGTTCACAAAGCTAGTAGAGGCAGCAACGAGGGTGGAGAACACTATGACTAAGATTCGAGCTTCTAGGGAAGCCAAGACATCACAGGGTGGGACAGAGGTACAAACTGGTGGGCGTTCCAACAAGAGGCAGAGGTCCTCTGGTCCTAGCTATCATCTATCTGGACCACAGCAGTTCTCTACCCCAGCACCATCAGTGGCTTCGTCAAGGAGGCCAAAGCAGAGGGAGGTTAGATGTTACCGATGTGGACAACCAGGGCATTGTGTATCAGATTGTCCACAGCCGAGGTAGTACCTGGATTCACGATTGAGGCAGTCTCAGAGTCTCATATCGGATCGATCACAGGGGAGAGGGTCGCCTACTTATTTTGGATGTGGTCAGATGGGACATTCGGAGAAACTGTCCCCAGAGTGAGAGTACGCTGAGTACAGTGGGCACACCAGAGGGTTCGTATGTGCATGAGCGATAGCAATATCCTGCGGTTCAGACTTCTTGAGTGACGGATAGGGAAACTTCAGTTCAGTCGATACGGCAGCCTACAACGCTGAGTTATGGCAGACAGGTTAGGGCGACATTGCCTCGACCGTATGCTCCCATAGCTCCCAGCACATCGAGGGCACCGGTCGTGCCAAAGGATGCAGATATGCCTTCAGCCAGCAGAGGTACTTTCTAAGTCTGCAGCCATTGTGCCTGTTCTTCATTGCATCTATTTGGGAGTTGATGATGGATTCCGTGAGTGGTGTGCTGTGTTGAGTCAGTGGCTAGTATGGATGTGAGGTTGGGGTGAGTTTTAGATCCCGAGTCTTTGAGATAGTTGGCTATTGTTTAGGATGCTTGACCTTGTTTGACTATATCCTAGGAATGGTTTGGCTGACCATCTCGTGTGCATGTATCGATTGCGATCGATGGTTTGTTGTTTTGACCTTGAGTTACATTTTGGGGGGGAAATTCCTTTAAGGGGGGTAGAGTTGTGAAACCCTGACCCGTTTTCTTTTTTCGGCATTTTTCGACGCACGTTTCATGTTTATGTGATAGCATGTTTTTACGTGTTTTCATGCATGATCGGGTCTAGATATGCATGCGGGGCAAGTTCCCGGGGCCATAGGGCGTTGCAGTGCAAATTTAAAAAATTTAAAAAAAAAAATATTTTGGAGGCCTATAAATATATTGAGTTAGATATTTTCAAAAGATATTTTCAAAATTTCTCCACTAAGTTTTCTCCATTTTCTCTCTGCCTTCTCTCCAACTTCTCGGGGGCCTAGGGCTCAGTTTTAACGATCAAACAGCGGATCCTTGTTATTGGCATCGTGGTCTACGCATCCATCTAGAAAGAATTTTATTCCAACAAAGCTCGGTTTTGCACGTGGTTCGAGCCATCGAGTTTTTAACTCACCGAGGTAGGATCCTAGACTCTCATGTCTTATAAGGGTGCTACGTGTAATCGGGTGTGTTTTCAACGGTTAGATTGCTGTAGATATGAGTTTGTTTCAAGTTGGATTTTTGGGTTTAAAAACCATTTTTTGGCGATTCCGGTGGATGGAATCATGTTTTGAGAGTTTTCTTTTGAGGTTTTAGTATTGGGTTTGGACGTGCGAATGTCCGAGGATGTTAGATGGGTGTTTGGAGGCTTGATTTGAGGTTTAGAGGTGGAACCCGTAGCTTAAAAACAGTTTCTGGGCAAGGTTAGTCGACTGGATCTTCAATGATCAGTCGACTGGATCATAGTCTTGGGAGGTTAGTCGACTGGACCTGGGAGGTTAGCCGACTGACGTGCTTCTGTCTTGGGTTTTTGGCTTTCTCGAGAGTTTTCAGTCGACTGGGGACTGAGGGTCAGTCGACTGAGGTGCTGGGCTTGGTGTTTTGATGGTTTTGGTTGGGTTCTTGGTTTTCGATTGGTTTCCAATGGTATTCAATAGATTAGTTATGGGATTAATTGATTGAAATACTGTTAGATTTTTTTTCGAGTTCGGTTGGTCGTGTTGTGGTTACGGGGATCGTGTCGTGATCCTGGGTGTTGGTTTAGGTGCTGTCCTCGGTGTGACGTGCACGGGTAGATGTGGTTGTGGTGCACGGTTAGGTGCGCGGTGTTTATTCTTCGTTGGATGTGGGGCGTGTTTGGACACCTTGGAAAGAAAGGTGGTGTTTTGTAACCTCATGATTTGAGGGGTTTAGAGTTGACCTTTGGGTTAGGCTTGATTTTATGGGTTGTTGGATGTCCTTGTGAGTGGATGTTGGTTTGTTTTGATAGGTGGCGTCATGATGTATTGTCATACATGGTTATCTGCTTGACGTATGGGTTCGTGGTTCGGTTTAAAGGTTGAATTTGGTGAGAATTGTTCTTTGGGAGGTTCAGGTGTTAGCCTTCGGCTTAGGGGTTGGTTGTCCTGACGTGTGGACGGGTCTCGGTGTGTGGACGGGGCCGTTCGGGTGAGTTTTGTGGCATCTTTATGTGGAACATCTTGGTTATACGTGCTTTTATGCTTTTGGAACTGTGGATAGTTTTATTCTTGTGCATCGTAAGCGAGTAAGTGGCCTCCGTGGTTTTAATGCCTTTAGGGCTTCGGGCTTTGTTATCCCATAGTATGCGATTTTATCCCGTGGTTTAGGCATATGTTGGGATGCCTGTTGATACGTAGATTTGTATCTGTATTGCATATGTGGGGCGAATTTTGGTCCCTCGGTTAAAGTCTGTAAAGATGTATATGAGGGGCAGATAATGGTCTTACGGTGAAAGTCTATGAAGATATACGTTGGCTCTGGTTAACAAGGCACTAGTTGGGGCGGAGAATGGTCCTACGGAGAAAGTCCGTGAAGATGTGTGATGAGGGCATATATGGTCCTTCGGTGGAAGTTCGAGAAGTTGCACGGGTTGCGTGCGTTGTGTGGGTTGTACGGGTTGTGTGCGTTGCATTAGACGGGGGCTGCGGTCCTTTGGTGGAAGTCCGAGAAATTACATGGATTGCATGAACTGCATTGTGGGATAGATAGAACAATTTTCAAATTGTTTTGAGACTCGTGTGCATCGCAATCTAAAAACCATTTTCAAATTGTTTTCATGGCTCCTATGAGTGAGTCAAAAAATGGTTTGTATCATCGCTTTCATGTTGCTTGTGAAAACTTGTTTCGAAGGCTTGAACGAGACTCTAAAATTGCACTTCGTTTTTCCTAGCATGTTTAGTTTATATTACATGTATTGCATAGTATCTGATGAGCTTTGGCTCACGATGTGAGATTTGAAATATTTTCAGGTACCGTCACGCTGGTTGATCCGGGGTTGGCTAGAGAGGTGGAAGAGCTGTAGTATTTCTTTTTGTTCTTTCTGTTTCATGTATGTATACATATTTTTTCGATGTTGGAGCCGTGTAATGCAAGCCTTTTTTTGTCGTTATATATAATGCATGTATATTTATATTGAGAGTGTATTCTCGAGTTGGGTATCATGTTTGGTGTTTGTGGTGTTTCACGTGACCCGAATTTTGGGTGGGACAGATATAGATACATTAACTCGCACGAGCCTCAAAGATAACATGTATATGTATGTAGCACAGGTATACATATCTATATCGACTCTCACAAGCCCCAACAATAGTTCTACAGTGTCATAATGATACACACCCAACACAAGGATTTCTCGGACATTCACCAAAGGACCACTGCCTCATCTACTACACTGTTAACTAGAGTTAACCTATGCAACACATGCAACTCACGCAACCCACATAACGCACAGCGCAACACATGCCACCTACACAATGCAACACATGCATCCCGCACAACGCACCACGTGTAACATATGCAACACATGCCTCTTCAAGACCTCTTTTCTGTCCTTCAGATACCCGCACACATATGCATCGTTAGGACCACTTTTTTATTCCTCTGATTCCCACACACACACACATGCATTGTTAACTATAGTTAACATATATCAAACTACTTTTTCGTCCATCGTTAACCAGAGCTAATGTTCATCGAACTACTTTTTGTCCATAACACATCGGACCACTTTTCTGTCCACATCACATTGGACCACTGTTTCGTCCGCATTACTATACACACATACGCATCAATAGAACGAAATTTTTAGATACATCAAGACCTCATATTCGTCCTATCACATACCTGAATAAAACTAGAGTTTTAAATGCATGAAACCACGTAAAACACTACGTTTCCCGTAACGGCACCATACACAACATAATCCATCACGACATCACATACCACACACCCCGGTACGATATCACATGCCTCATTCTCGATACGACACCACGTGCTATACACCCGATGTCTACTCACCTGGATGACCCATCTTCTCACCCGGACAACCAACAACGTACAACACAAAACCTAACCCGAAGGCCAGCACCAAACCTCCCACAACACGATTTTATAAACATTTTCCCGAAACACCATCCTTTCCCAAAACCCCTTTTTCAGGAAAAGAACCTCAGACCCCAACACGTCCCGCACCCAATGATGAACAAGTACCATGCACACAACCGTGCACCAACACCTCGCATCTAACCATGCACGTTACCCCCGAGGACAACAACAAGCCTTAATCAAACACTCGAGACCACAACACGACCCCTAAGGCCACTACATAACCTCCAAAACAACCAAACAACCCTAACAGCACTCCAGTCGACTGAACCCCATAATTCAGACAACTGAAAAGCTATTGGAAACTAAAAACCCAACACAGAACCAACCTAGTCGACTGAACCCCCAAGCCCAGTCCACTGAACAAGCCTACTATCGACCCAGTCGACTAAACCACCCATGTCAGTTGACTAACCCACGGCGGAAGCCAACCCTCACCACTGGAACAACCCTCTTAAACCCAAAATCGAAGAATTCAAACTCCTTTTCAACACCTTCGGGCATACCTAAGCCCTCAACTACCACAAAACCTTGAAAGAAACACTCAAAACCCAATTCCATCCAACCAAAATCAGCTAAAAACGGTTTTGAATCACAACTTAACTTTTGAAACACATACGTTTACACGTAATACCCATGTAAGACATGAGAGTCTAGGATCCTACCTCGTTTAGTCAAAAACTCGACGTCTCGAACCATGTGCAAAATAGACTTCGTCAGAACAAACTTCTATTCAGACGAAAGCGTAGCCCACCACGAGGATACTAAGGATCTACTGTCTGATCGTTAAAAATTGAGCCTCGAGGCCCGGAGAAGTTAGAGAGAAGGCAGAGCTTCTAGGGTTTCAAAAAGATAGAGAGCGAATTTTGTTTTGAAAATATCTAAGGCTAGATATTTATAGGCTCAATTGAAAATATCTCTTTTTTTAAAAAAAATTTGCATCACAACGCCCAACTGCCTCGGGAACTAACCCCACAGGTGTAACAAAAACGATAAATAACGCTTCGAAAGACACCGAAAAAAAAGGATCAGGGTCTCACAACTCTACCCACCTTAAAAAAATTTCGTCCTCGAAATTCAGCACAAAGTCAAAAGGAAACAACCCCCGTCGATCACAATTAACACAAACACGTGATGTGGTCAGCCAAATCAGTCTTAAGATACGGTTAAATATGGTCGTGCACTATAAACAACGGCTAACTACCTTAAAAAAATAGGACCTACCAACTCGCCCTAACACCACATCCTCACCAACCGATCCATCCACACCCAGCACACAACCCACAAAGTGCATCACCAACTCCCAAACACATGAAATGAAGCAACACAAAGCTCTTGTGTCAATAAGAACACTAGCCCAAAGGCTACATACTCAGAAAGTACCTTTGCTCGTTGGAGAAATAGCTACATCATCAGGTACAACCGGTGCCCTAGAAGAACTAGGAGTTGTGAGGACATACGCTCAACCCTGCGTCATCCTGGCCTATCCTCCATAACCTGGGTCTGTCAGTTGTCATATAGACTGAACTGAAGCACCCCAGTCTGTCACCTTAGAAGTCTGCACTACTGGTGCACCTGCCGTGCTTGTCATACTGCCTCCCTTAGGACAGTTCCTGTAAATATGTTTTGACTGACCACACCCAAAACAAACTGATGGCTCCCTCTACTGCAATTGAACTGGCATCGAACTCTGAGACTACTTTAGTTGTGGGCAATCCGCCACACGATGCCCAAGCTACCTACACTAATAACAGATCAACTCCCGCTGCTCTAGCCTCCCAGACAAAGCCACCAATGGTGATGGTACAAAAAACTACTGTCGTGACCCAGACGGATGAAAAGTAGGGCCAGAGGACTTTTGCCTCTTGCTGGAGCGTCCACCTGACTGAGCCTCCGTCCCACCCTGCGGTGCCCTGATTTCCCTGGAACCCCGAGTCTTACTCAAGGTATTCTCAATCCTCGCTGCCAACTCCACCAGCTCTGTGAAAACACGCAGCCCCATTCTTGCCACTAGCTCTCTGATCGCCCGTCTCAAACCCCGTTCAAACCTCCTCGACCGCAGCTCATCTGTACCCACCAATTTCGGTGCAAACCGAGATGGACTGGTGAACCTGGCCTCGTACTGAACGATGCTCATCGCCACCTGGGTAAGAGCATAAAACTCCTCTCTTTACAAATCCCTCGAAGAAGCTAAAAAGTACTTCTCTAGAAAAACACCTGTGAAAGCTGCCTACATGCCCTCCACAGTATTTTGGGCGTATTTCCACCACTCGTGAGCATCCCCTCTCAACTGAAAAGTAGCAAAAGGAACCTGCAAATTGTCCTCCATATTCTGCAATGTATTAAGGATCCGGCTCACCAGCTCCAACCACTCTATAGCCACTGTAGGGTCAGGATCCCCAGCAAAGGTAGGAGGGTCAAGAACCCTGAACTCTGGCATTGCCACCATTGCCCTCAACTCGGGCTCTCTCTCTCTCTCCCCCTGGAGGTCTCAACTAGCTGGCCAATGGAGCCAACCAGCGTACGCAGCAACCCTACTGCACTTGAGGAGTATTTGCATCCCCAGCATCAGGGATAGGCACTTCCCCTTGGCCAAAACTAGAGCCATGACCTCGACCACAGCCTCGTCCTCTCCTCACAGACATCATGTCTATATAAAAGGAAAACATAACATAAGATGTAGCACAACGCATGAACATAAGCACTACCCACATAAGCATGCTAACACGTAGCCACATAGGTTCATGCTAAACAAACCCCACATATCGAGGGGAACCAACAAGGGTGACGCGTCAATCTGGATAACCTACTTAGATCCCTTACTAGAAAATGCGTCGGCTAAACGCATTTTTAACTCGGCTTCTAAGCTTGTTAACTCAAATGCCCAAAGACAAGATTAATCAATCCTAAGGTTCAATCCCCGTGCTCACATATACACAACATTCACATATGCGTGAAGCTACAATGCTCATTCTATCAAAATATCTAAACACATGCAATCAATCTCACCCAGTGATGCACCCTCTTCCACGGCTCTTAGGTATTCGAACCTAGAGCTCTACTACCAAGTTGTTACGCCCCAAACTCCAGGCCATGTGAAACACGTACAAACAACTATACAGTACTGAAGGCAACACCCAACCCGACGTTATACTCTCAAGATAAAAGCATATAAGCACTAAATACATATCGCCCTCAGGCTTACAACACACGGTTCCAACACTGTTAACATGTAAACATACATGGTTTAAAAGAAACAAAAGCAAGATTACAAATCTTTTGCCCCTCCGGTACCTTCGAATAAACTTGCGTGATCGATACCTAAAAAATATTTCAATTCCCACACCGTAAGCCAGAGCTCAGAAGAAACAAGACAAACATGAAATATAAGCTAAACATGCTAACTGATGTAATATGTATGTTACGACTCGCCCAAGCCTCAAAACAGGTTCAAAAATAGTTTTATATTATGACTCATAAGAGCCTTGAAAACAGTTTGAAAATGGTTTTGTCACGCCACAAAACCCAGGGTCACGTGAAAATCCACCAAACACCAGTTTTATGAAAATAAGTTTTCATACAATTAAATCCACCTATTGAAATAAAAAAGGATACCCAATATACAACTCTTATAAGCAATAAACATCAAGTTCCAACATGCGCAAATATACATATCGCCCTAAGGCGTACAAAACATGCCTTTAGAAGCAGGCATACAAAAAGCAAAACTACTAAAGTCTTCCGCCACCACGGGCACCACTAGATCAACTCCTCTAGATCATCATCCTCATGTCCTAAAAATGGTTTTACAACAAAAATCCCACACCATGAGCTAAAGCATAATAGAAATAGACTATAAAGCTGTAAAGCAGGATATGCAATCTTATGGTGGAAGATAGCTCAACCACAAGTAAAACCAAGCATTAAAACTAATGCAAGTAACGAGTTACAGTTTATCAAAACAGTAACCAAAATGTTGTTCCCTCACGGAACATACCACCGTGGAAAAAGAAAAATGAATCCTATGTACCGACTCCATCACAAAGGGACAGATGTGACAACTATAGACTCCTGCCCCTTTACCCAATTCCTACACATCGTAGAACCGGTTAGGTAAATACAAGTTTTATACGAAGCCACCACAATGTAAAAACTTAATTTACGGGCCCAAAACCCGAGGGTACAAAGCACCCAACCGCTTAATTTACAAGGACTAGCCCAAATGTACAAAGCACCTACCCTGCATACATTTTTGGACTTACACCGAGGGCAACTCGTGCCAAATACCCGCTATCCCGGTACATCTAGAAGATCATTTACCAAAACTAAACTATTTTTACATTTATACATTAAACATGTATAAAGATCCATCCATCAACATGGAGATCAAACAAAATATGTAAAAAATATGAGTTTCAAAGCTATACAACATATGTATAAAAAGGATATCCAATCCATCTACCATGGAGATCTAAGCATGAAAATACATGGTTTTCATCAAAATATTTTAAAAATTGAGACTCAACCCCAAAAGTTAGCTCAAAACCTTCAAAAACATAGTTTTCAAAGATGCACAGCCATCAGCCCAGGTGCAATCGACTGGTTCCACCCTCCAGTTGACTGAAAAACACACTGGAAAAAGGCCCAAAATGCCCAACACTATTCAGTCGACTGACCCCATGGGTTCAGTCGATTAAACCCACATAACCATGATCTAATCAACTGACCCCATGGGTCCAATTGACTGATCCTGCCCAGAAAATATTTTTAAGCTATGGTTTTCCCTTTTTGAACCCAAGATGAAGCCTTGAAGCTTCCATCTAACACCCATGGACTCACACATGCCCAAGCCTATCACCAAATGCCCCAAAATAAACATCCAACACCGTTTTCATCCAACCAAAACGACAGAAAAAAGTTTTAAAACTAAAAACCCAACTTTTCCCAAAACATGAAACACCTTTTCGTGAATATAAAACGGTAAAAATATATAAGATTGCATATAACACCCTATAACAATTTTAAAGTCTAGAATCCTACCTCGATGAGTCAAGAACTCAATGCCTCAACCCACGTGCAAAACTAAGCTTCATCAAAATAAAATTCTGTTCGGATGGATATATAGAGCACAATGCAAATAGCAAAGATCGGCTATTGGATCCTAAAAAATCAATCCCCAGGCCCCCGAGAAGTTAGAGAGAAGGTAGAGAGAAAATTGAAGGAAACTTAACGAGTAAGTTTTGAAAATATCTTTTGAAAATATCTAATTCCAGATATTTATTGGCCTCCCAAAAAAGTATCTTTTTTAAAAAAATTTTAAAATTCGAACTGCAACTCCCTACAACCCCCGAGACCAACCCAACATGCTTGATTAAACTCGATCATGTATCAAAATGATTAAAATCATGAAAAAGTAAAAATTCTAAGCATATGTCGAAAAACACCGAATATGTATATAATATAAAAAATTAAAACGAAATAGGGTCTCACAACTCTCCCCCTTAAGGAATTTCACTACCGAAATTCACTACAAGGTCACGAGGAAAATAATTTCGGGTATCTAGCTCGAACCTCAGACTCAAGCTCCCACGCCGCTTCCTCAACCCCGTGATGAAGCCACTGGACCTTGACATATGCAATTGTTCTCCCCCATAACACCTGCTCTTTCGTATTAAGAATCCTCACAAGACGCTCTTCATAGGTGACATCCTCATCCACTCGCAGCTCGGTCCAATCCAGAACATGTGAAGGATCAGGCTCATACCTTCGAAGCATGGAAACGTGAAACACGTTGTGCACATATGCTAACTGAGGTGGCAAGGCCAAACAGTATGCTACCACCCCAATCCTTTTTTGGATCACAAATGGTCCAATAAAACGTGGCGATAGCTTCCCGCTACGACCAAACCTCATCAAACCTCTACGGGGCGAGGCCTTCAGAAACACATGATCCCTCACTGTAAACTCCAACGGCCTCCTCCTCCGATCCGCATAACTCTTCTGGCGACTCTGAGCGGTCACTAGACGCTGACGAATAACTGCAATCTTCTCTGTCGTCTCCCGCACTAAGTCGGGTCCCAAAATAGTGGTCTCTCCCACATCTGTCCAATACACAGGTGATCTGCACGGTCTACCATACAAAGCCTCATACGGTGCCATTCCACTACTGGACTGATAGCTATTGTTGTATGCAAACTCTGTAGATGATCCTCTCAAGAATCTCAAAAACCAAGCACACAAGCTCTCAACATGTCCTTTAAAATCTATTTGGTCCTCTCAGACTGACCGTCTGTATACGGGTGAAAAGTTGTACTAAAAGTCAAGCTTGTTCCCAAGGCCACCAGAAGACTCTGCCAAAAACGCGATGTAAAGCGCGAGTCTCGATCAGAAACAATGGTCACAGGTACTCCGTGTAGTCAGACTATCACATGAACATACAACCTACCCAATCTATCCACTGAATCCCTCACACGAATGGGAAGAAAGTGTGCCGACCTCGTCAATCTGTCAACCACAACCTGAACAACATCATGTCCCTTTGGCGATCGAGGAAGTCCTGATAGAAAATCCATCGTGACATTCTCCCACTTCCACTCAGATATAGGTAACGGCTGCAGCAGTCCTGCAGGTCTCTGGTGTTTGACCTTTACTTGTTGACAAGTAAGCATCGAGACACAAATCGGATCACGTCCCTCTTCATTCTCATTCACCAGAACTGACGGCGTAAATCATGATACATCTTTATGCCTCCTGGATGCACTGCAAGGTGTGAATGATGAAAATCATGTAGCACCTCAGTACGGCACGACTTTGGAAAAAACAATTGCCATGTCAATCTCAGACTCTAATCTGGCCCTACAACCCATCCAGTAGTGTTCTTCCCACTGGCAATACGATCCCGTATCATCTGAGCTGCCTGATCTATCTGCTGAGCCTCTAACACACGTGAAACTACTACAGGTCGTGAAGCTACTAAAAATAAAGTTGCACCTCTCCTAGTCTCCCCGAGGAACAGATCAAATTCCCCAACATCTCCAAGTATATCCCATTCTCGTATAGCCACAGAAACTAACGAACTATGAGACTTACTACTGAGTGCGTCGGCTACGACATTTGCCTTTCCCGTGTGGTACTACAAATCAAAGTCGTAATCCTCTAACAACTCCATCCAGCGTCGTTAGCGTAGATTCAAGTCTTTCTGCGAAAATAAGTATTTTAAGCTCTTATGATTAGAGAAAACCTCGAAGTGCACACCAAAGAGATAGTGACGCCATGTCTTCAAAGAAAAGACTACGACTGCCAACTTCAGATCGTGTGTTGGGTAGTTCTTCTAATGTGTCTTCAACTGTCGAGAACCATAGGCCACAACCTTATCTCCCTGCATCAAAACATAGCCCAAACTAGCATGTGACTCATCGCAGTACATTATATACCCCAAATCTCTCTCTGGAATAATCAGCACTGGCACAGTAGTCAATCTCCTCTTCTACTCCTAGAATGCTGACTCATAGGACTCACTCCACACAAACTTGACTCCCTTTCGTGTAAGACGCGTCATCGGCGCTGCAAGCCTAAAAAAGTCCTTCACGAACCGCCAATAATAACTTGTCAGACCTAGAAAACTGCGGATCTCAAAGACGTTCTTTGGTCGCTGCTAATCCATCACTGCATCAGTCTTTGACGAGTCCACTGATACTCCATCCTTCGACACCACGTGTCCAAGGAATCTCACATCTGACATCCAAAACTCACACTTTTTGAACTTTGCATACAAGCGATGCTCTCTCAAAAACTGCAAGACAACATATAGGTGGTCTTCATGCATCTCCTTCGTGGGTGAATAAATCAGAATGTCATCCACGAACACGACCACAAAACTGTCTAAATAAGGGTGAAAGATATGGTTCATCAAACCCATAAATGTCGCAAGAGCGTTCGTCAATCCGAATGGCATGACCAGAAACTCGTAATAACCATAACGAGTCCGAAAGGTGGTCTTCGTTATGTCCTCGTCTCTAATACTCTACTGATGATACCCTGAGCTCAAGTCAATCTTCGAGAAGTAACTCGATTCCTTCAGCTGGTCAAACAGATCATCAATCCTCGGCATCGAACACTTGTTCTTCACCGTCACCTGATTCAGTTTTCGTTAATCTATGCATACTCTCAAGGACCCATCCTTCTTCTTTTCAAAAAGAGATGGAGCTCTTCACAGTGATGTACTCGACCGCACAAACCCCTTGTCGAGCAACTCCTGCAACTGCACCTTGAGTTCTCGCAACTCAGCCGGTGCAAAGCGGTAAGATGGCATAGAGATGGGAGCAGCTCCTGGAACAAGATCAATCGAGAACTCCACATCACGGCTCAGTGGCAACTCGAACAGGTCATCTGGAAGGACATCTGGGTAATCACAAACCATAGGGGGCAACTTCCCTCGAACCCCAACCGTCTCATCTAACCTGAGAGCAGAAAAGAGGAAACCCAAGTCCCCTCGAGTTCGAGTGACACTGGGCATAGACACCAAGCCCACATCCCGATTGCCCACAAAGTAAAAGCAGTCACCCTCTGGTGTGCAGATCGACACTCTCCGACGCTCACAATATATAAAGGCACGGGCGGTAGTCAGCCAGTCCATCCCTAGGATGACACCAAACGTGGTCATGCCAAGAATGATAAAATTAAACTCTAAACAACGACCAACGACTCCTAAGTCACAGGATCTACAAACTCTACTCAACACCACATTCCCACTGACTGGCATCTCTACGCTCATTGCACTATCCAACAGGTCTGTCACCAAACCCAATGCAGATGCAAAAGAAGAAGAGATAAAAGAAAGTGATGCTTCCGTGTCAATAAGAATATTGTCCCATGATCTATACACTAGAAGAGTACCTCTGATCATGGACGGAGTAGCTGTAGCATCAGGCACGGCCGGTGCCTTAGAAGCACCGGGATCAGCAAGAACATAAGCTCTGGCCTGTGGTGCTCTGGTATGCCCACCATGGCCTGTTGACTACCTCACAAACTGTGCTAAGGCACCTCCCTCTACGAATCTAGATGACTGAACCCTAGGCTACTGGAAAGTCTATCGTCTCTAGGTAGATGGAGCAACCGAAGCTCCTATTGCACCCAATACATTTCCTTCTCGGGGATAGAATCTACGAATGTGCCCCGGCTAACCACACCCAAAACAGACTGATGGGTCTCTCGCCTGTGACTTGACAGGCGCTGAACTCTAAGCCTGCCCCTTCTGCGGGCCCTCTAACGAACGATGTCCCGGCTATCCGCGCGGATAGCAGATAGGCTCTCTCTGAACTAGCCTTTCGGTCGAGGCCACTGAAAATGCAGGCGTGGACAACTGCGGCTGATATGCTTCGGTAAAATGTGAACTCGGACCCAACGGCCTCCGGTGCTTGTTCCTGCGCCCCTGAAGTTGTGTACCTCTATTACTCTGCTGGCCCTTGCTCTCTCTAGCTTTGCGGCTCTCTGCCAACAAGTTCTCTACTCGAATAGCAGCTTCTACCAGCGCAATATACACATATAAACCCAGAGCTGCAATTCTATCCTTGATAGCTGGTCAAAGATCCCTCTCAAACCTCCTAGTACGCAATTCCTCTATAGATACCATCTCTGCTGCGAACCACAATAGATTCGCGAACTTGGCCTCATACTGGACCACAGTAAGGTTCCCCTGAACAAGGGAGAGGAACTCCTCTCGGTATGTATCTCTCGAAGATCTCAGAAAATACTTCTCCAAGAAGTCTCTCGTGAAAGCGGCCCACGTGTCATCCACCGTGGTCTTGGCGAACTTCCACCATTCCCTCGCATCCTCTCGCAGTTAGAATGCCACCAACTTCACGCGCAAAGCATCCTCCTCAATATCTAGAGTATCGAAGATAGCCTTGGTTACTTCAACCACTCAGTAGCCACTTTGGGGTCCGGCTCCCCGGAAAAGGTTGGAGGATCCAACCGTCGAAATTCCGTCATAGCCACAAAAGCCCTTGGCTCAAGAGCCCTCACTCCGGCCCTGGTCGCCTCTGCCATAGCTCTCATAGTAGCAAGCATCTCATGTACCATATCTGCACCACCCACTTGTTCTTGTGGGGCAGGAACGTTCCCTTCTTCCGAAACCTGATCATAAGCACTACCTCGGCCACAACCCTATCCCCGCACTCCCCGCATGGACATAATTCTATATGAAGGCAATATAACAAAATAAGCTTTCATACAACATGCTACGCACGTGAAGACATAACACACATAAGAATTTTAACACAACCACTTAAGGTGACGCAACACATCTCATATACCGAGGAGAGCCAACAAGATGGACACGCTAATTTGGATAACCTATTCAAATTCCTTTCTAGAAAACACATCGGCCAAACACGTCTCTAACTTGGATCCCAAATTTGTTACTCCAAATGCCCGAAGGCAAGACTAATCCATCGCAAGACCCAACCTCCATACTCATAGATACACCAACTATCATGCTTATCAAGCTATCAGCATGTCATAAAAACGTTTAAACACATGCAAGCAAGCATACGCAAGCAACCTCACCAGGTGATAAACTCTCTTTCCATGGCTCTTAGGTATTCGAAACCAGAACTCTGATACCAAGTTGTCACGCCCCAAAACCCAGGATCACGTAAAAATCCATCAAATACCAATTTTATGAAAATAAGTTTTCATACAATTAAATCCACTTGTTGAAATAAAAAAGGATACCCAATGAACAACTCTCATAAGCAGTAAACATCCAGATCCAACATGCGAAAATATACATATCACCCTAAGGCGTACAAAACATGCCTTCAGAAGCAGGCATACAAAAAGAAAAACTACTAGAGTCTTCTGCCACCACGGGCACCACTAGATCAACTCCTCCAGATCATCATCCTCATGTCCTGAAAATGATTTTACAACAAAAATCTCACACTGTGAGCCAAAACCAAATAGAAACTGACTATAAAGCCGTAAAACAGTGTATGCAATCATATGGTGAGAGCTAACTCAACCACAAGTAAAATCAAGCATTAAAACTAATGTAAGTAACGAGTTATAGTTTATCAAAATAGTAACCAAAACGTTGTTCCCTCGCGGATCATACCACCGTGGAAAAAGAAGAATGAATCTTATGTACCGACTCCGTCACATAGGGACAAATGTAACAACTATAAACTCCTACCCCTTTACTCAATCCCTACATATCGTAGGATCGGTTAGGTAAATGCAAGTTCTATACGAAGCCACCACAACATAAAAGCTTAATTTACGGGCCCAAAACCCGAGGGTACAAAGCACCCAACCGCTTAATTTACGGGGACTAGCCCGAAGGTACAAAGCACCTATTTGCGCACGTTTCCGGACTTACACTGAGGGCAACTCGTGCCAAATACCTGCTATCCTAGTATATCTAGAGGATCATTTACCAAAATCAAAACGTTTCCACATTTATACATTAAACATGTATGAAGATCCATCCATCAACATGGAGATCAAACAAAACATGTAAAAACATGAGTTTCAAAGTTATACAACATATGTATAAAAAGGAGATCCAATCCATCTACCATGGAGATCTAAGCACGAAAATACATAGTTTTCATCAAAATATTTTAAAAATTGAGACTCAACCCCAAAGGTTAGCTCCAAACCTTCAAAAACATAAATTTCCAAGATGCACACTCATTAGCTCAGGTCCAGCCGACTGGACCCACTCTCTAGTCGACTGAAAAACACACTGAAAAATGGCTCAAAACGCCCAATACTGTTTAGTCGACTGAACCCACAGAACCATGATCCAATCGACTAACCCCATGGGTTTAGTCGACTGATCCTACCCAGAAAATATTTTTGAGCTACGATTTTCCCTTTCTGAACCCAAGATGAAGCCTCGAAGCTTCCGTCTAACACCCATGGACTCACACACGCCCAAGCCTATCACCAAAGGCCCCAAAAGAAACATCCAACACCGTTTTCATCCAATCGAAACAACGAAAAAAGATTTTTAAACTAAAAACCCAACTTTTCCCAAAGCATGAAACACCTTTTCATGAATATAAAATGGTAAAGATGCATAAGATTACATATAACACCCTCTAACAACTTTAAAGTCTAGAATCCTACCTCGGTGAGTTAAGAACTCGATGTCTCAATCCACGTGCAAAATTGAGCTTCATCAAAATAAAATTTTGTCCGAATAGATACATAGAACACGATGCCAATAACAAGGATCGACTCTCACGAGCCTCAAATATAACATGTATATGTATGCAGCACATGTATACATATCTATATCGACTCTCACAAGCCTCAACAACAGTTCTATAATGTCACAATGAAACACACCCAACACAAGGATTTCTCAGACTTTCACCGAATAACCTACGCAACACATGTAACTCATGCAACACACACAACCTACATAACACACAACGCAAGACATACCACCTACAGGACATAACGCATGCATCTCGTACAACGCATCACGTGCAACATACGCAACACAAGCCTCTTCAGGACCTCTTTTCTATCCTTCAGATACCCGCACACAGATGCATCGTTAGGACCACTTTTTCATCTCTCTGATTCCCACGCACACACACATGCATTGTTAACTAGAGTTAACATATATCGAACCACTTTTTCATCCATTGTTAACCAGAACTAATGTTCATCGGATCACTTTTTTGTCCACATCACTATGCACACAAACGCATCAATAAAATCAGAGTTTTAGATACATTAAGACCACATATATGTCCTACCACATGCATGAATAAAACTAGAGTTTTAAATGCATGAAACCACGTAAAATACTACGTTTCACATAACGGCATCATACGCCACATAACCCATCACAACATCACATGCCACACACCCCAGTACAATATCACATACCTCACTCTCGATACGACACCACGTGCCACACACCCAATGTCCACTCACCTGGACGACTCATCCTCTCACCCAAACAACCAACAACGTACACCACAAAATCTAACCCAAAGGCCAACACCAAACCTCCCACAACATGGTTTTCATAAACATTTTTTCCGAAACACTATCCTTTCCCAAAACTCCCTTTTTAAAAAAAGAACCTCGAACTCCAACACGTCTCGCACCCAACGATGAATAAGCACCACGTACACAACCGTGCGCCAACACCTCGCATCTAACCACGTACGTCACCCCCAAGGACGACAACAAGCCTTAATCGAACACCCAAGGCTATAGCACGACCCCTAAGGCCACTACACAACCTCCAAAACAACCAAACAACCCCGACAGCACTTCAACCGACTAAACCCCATAATGCAGGTAGCTGAAAAGCTACTAAAAACCAAAAACCCAACACAAAACCAACCCAGTTGACTGAACAAGCCTACTATCGACCCAGTCGACTGAACCACTCAGGTCAGTCAATTGACCCACGGCGAAAACCAACCCTCGCCACTGGAATAACCCTCTCAAACCCAGCATCGAAACATCCAAACTCCTTTTCAACACCCTCAGACATACCTAAGCCCTCAACTACCACAAAACCTCAAAAGAAACACTCAAAACTCAATTCCAACCAACCAAAATCAACCAAAAATGGTTTTGAATCAAAATCTAACTTTTAAAATAAAATTCAATTTTTCATGCATTTTTAACCAGTAAAAACACATAGGATTACACGTAGCACCCTTGTAAGACATGAGAGTCTAGGATCCTACCTTGTTGAGTCAAAAACTCGATACCTAGAACCACGTGTAAAAATAGAGTTCGTTAGAACAAAATTCTGTTCGAATGAAAGCGTAGCCCACCACAAGGATACTAAGGATCTGTTGTCTGATCATCGAAAACCAAGCCTTAGGCCCCTGTGAAGTTAAAGAGAAGACAGAGCTTCTAGGGTTTCAAAAAGCTAGAGAGAGAATTTTATTTTGAAAGTATCTAAGACTAAATATTTATGGGCTCAACTCCGCATGCATATTTAAGCCCAATCATACACAAAACGCATACAAACATACTCTAACAAAAATGATAAACAATGCGTCGAAAGACGCCAAAAAAATGGGTCAGGGTCTCACAACACTCCCCACCACTGCCAACATCACTCCCCACCACCGCCACCGCCCCCGCTGCCGCCACTGTCGCCGCCCCCGCTGCCGCCACCGTCAACACCACCACCACCACCATGCCACCACTACGCCGCCACCACCACCACCGCTGTCACTACCACCAAATAAGACATTTTGCTTATAGACTTAACAAATGAGACATTTTGTCTACGTACTTGACAAATTAGATATTTTTCTTATAAACTTGAAAAATGTGACATTTAGCCTACGAAATTAACAAATATATCATTATCAATACATGATTACATAAATGTTTCATTAACAAAATGAGACATTTTTCCTACAAATGAGACATTTAGCCTACGAATTTAACAAAGGAGACATTTCGTACAAATGTCTCATATCGTTTCAGCACTAAATGCCTAACATCTACTATTCCTGATTCACACATTTCATCAAATACCTTACGTGTAACCTTAATCAGAACACACATGCACGAGCATGCACACACACACATACACACTCACATACACACACACACAAAGGATCAAATCAACACACATATCTCGCCCCAGCCACCACAGCGCCACCACCACCACCACCCCATCGACTTCATCCATCGCCGTCGTTGTCCCCATTTGTTGCCGGAACAAGGAGCATCGACGACGAACGAAGAGAGAAGCATCGTTGACGAGGCTAGGGTTTTGCGGGAAAGAAGATGACAAAATACGGGAAGAAGAAGAGAGAAATATGGAAAGAAGATGCACAAGGATATATTTGTCCAAGTAGTTAATACTTTTTTAAAAATAGGACTTAGTAGAATATTTAAAAAGTAATTAGGATTTAGTGAAATACAAGTTTCTTAAATGTGATTTCTAATTAATTATTTTAAAAAATTATAAGTTCTAAGACATTCAGGATAAGACTTTGGGATTTAAGAACACAACGTTTTGTTTTATATAATAGTATAGATTAAATTTTTTTATCAAAATTTAAAAATAAAAAATAAAAAAATACAATAAATCTTTTTTGAAACTTCGATAAAGAAATATATACTTTACCAAATCTTTTTTAAATATCTTAACATAAATTTAATTTTCTTCTAAGAAAAATCTATTAGAAAATCATTTTCAAGAAAATTTTTAAAAAATACCTTTTATAAAATTGCCACGTATCGTTCTAAGAATTCTCTGGATGAAAATCCATCTTTGTTTAATATGTATAGATATATCTAAAGAAGGCATGGAATTACTATAGTGATTTATTCGAAATTACAATTTTGCCCTCATATTTTGATTTACCTTCCTGCATTCATTCTTGCAGCTTTGTTTGAGAATTTCTCAATTTTTTTATGTTTTGATTCAAAGTATTTAATATGTAATTATTATAGATACATTTTAAGTTTATTTTAGTAATCCTTAATGTTCATTTTATAAAACCCATTGAGAAAATCATATATGCAAATAATTAAGTTAATAGGATATCACTAAATAAAATACTTAAATATATTTATTTTAAATAATATAAATACTATTCTTAAATCCGCAAGTTTTATTAAAATAAATAGTATAAAACACTGTAACTAAAAAAATCCAATCATTTAATTTTTTACATGGATGATATTCTCAATATGCTCTAGATAGGTATGTAATTTTGGTCTGATCCAGCCGAGGTTCGAACAGGCCAAGCCCGATAGGCTCGGGCTAAATTTTTCGACCGGGCCTATGAGATTCTGACCCGTTTTTTTTTCAGCATTTTTCGACGCGCGTTTAATGTTTCGTTTTAGTATGTTTAAATGCGTTTTTATGCATGTTCAGGTGTAGATATGCATGCGGGATTGGTTCCTACGGCCGTTAACCGTTGTGGCGCGGGTTTCAGAAAAAAAATATTTTCATGGCCTATAAATAACTGGCGTTAGATATTTTTAAAAAATATTTTCAAAACTTCTCTGTTAAGTTTTTAATTTTTCTTTCTACCTTCTTTCTAACTTCTCGGGGGCTCGGGGGCTTGGGGCTCATTTTTCGACGATCCAATAGCGAATCCCTGCTATTGGCACGATGAGCTACGCATTCATCCCGGCAAAATTTTATTCCGGTGAAGTTCAGTTTTGCACGTGGATCAAGGTATCGAGTTTTTAACTCAATGAGGTAGGATCCTAGACTCTCATATCTTATAAGGGTTCTACGTGTAATCGTACGTGTTTTTACCATTTTAAAATGCATGAAATTGATTTTTGTTTCAAACGTTGGGTTTTGGAGTTCAAAATCATTTTTCGTCGATTTTGATTGGATGAAATCGTGTTTCGGGTGTTTCTTTTGAGATTTTGGTGTTAGGCTTGGGTGTGTGTATGTCTGAGGGTGTTGGATGGGAGTTTAAAGGCTTCGTTTTAGAGTTTTGAGAGCTGAAACAATGCTCGGGGTCAATTTCTGCCTGGGTTTAGTCTATTGAACCAGGGGGTCAGTTGACTAGATCGTGGTTTAGTTGACTGGATTTTGAGGTCAGTTGACTAACCTTTCTTTTTGGTGCATTTTTGTGAGATTTCAGTAGCATGTTTGGGTCAACTAGGTGGGGGTCCAGTGTTGGGGATTTGGTGTTTTTGGTGGTTTGGTGCGTCGTGTGGTGGCTTTTTAGTCGATTGCGTTATGTGGCTCGATCGACTGCTCTCCTCTAGTGGTTTTTCAGTTGGTTGGATTATGGGGTCCTATCAATTGAAGTCATAGAGAGGGTGTTGGTCACGTCATGTGGGGTGTTGAGGCACGGTTGCATGCGCAGCGGTTGGTGCATCGTTGAGTGCAGGGCGTGTGGGTCCGTTGTTTGTTTTAAAGGTGGTTTCTGGTGAAAACCATTTTGTGGAAGATTCAGGTGTTGGTCTCCACGTAAGGTTTTGGTCTTCTGCATCGTTGGTTGTCTCGGTAAGTGGATGGGTCGTTCGGATAAGCAAACGGCGATTGCGTGGCATGTGATATCGTGTCGGGTTATGTGGCGTCGTTATGTGGAATGTCATGGTTTTACGTGCTTCTGTGCTTATAGAACTCTGATTAGCTTTGTTTATGCATATGTTGATTTGGTGTTATCTCGTAGTGTTCGGTGTTATCCCGTGGTGTTCGATTTTATCCCGTAGTGTGCGATTTTATCCCATGGTATCCGATTTTATCCCGTGGTATGCGATTTTATCTTACAGGTTTATTCCGTGGTGTGCGATTTTACCCTGTGGTATGCGATTTTATCCTGTGGTGTGCAATTTTATCCCGTGGTATGCAGTTTTATCCTGTGGCTGTGTGTTTGAGTAGGGATCTTTATCTCTGTGTTATGACTATTTAAGGCTTGTGAGAGTCATTTCTGTGTTGCATGTGGGGCTCGTGGGAGTCGTAGCTCGTAGGAGTCTATCTTTGCTGGTGAAGCATTGTACTACATCTATGTATCAAGTTATTTTCTAGGCTCTGAAGAGTCGTGATACAAAATCGTTTTCAAAACTATTTTTCCTGAGGTTCTTGGAAGTCCTCGTATAAAATCATTTTTCAACTATTTTCTTCTATAGCTCGTATGAGTTCAGATATAAAATCGTTTTTATGGCTCGTGTGAGTCAAAAATTACACCTTGTTATCCAAGCATGTTTTGTTTATATTGCATGCTTATCTAGTTTCTGCTGAGCTTTGGCTCATGGTGTAGGATTTGAAATATTTTTCAGGTACCGATCACGCTGGTTGATCCGGGGTTGCTGGAGAGGTGGAAGAGCTGTAGTCTTCTATTTTGTTCTTTTCGTATCATGTATGATTACATGTTTTTTCGGTGTTAAAACCTTATATTGTATGCCTTTTGGCGATTATATAAAATGCATATATATTTTATATTGAGAGTGTGTTCTTGGGTTGGGTGTTATGTTTGGTTGCTTTTGGGTATTTCACGTGGCCTGAAGTTTGGGGCATGACAGAATGGTATCAGAGCTCTAGGTTCGAACATCTAAGAGCCGTGAAAAGAGGGTACATCATCGTGTGAGGTTGATTGAGTGTGTTTGATTGCATGTGTTTAGATGCTTTGATAACATGAAAGAGTTAGCATGTTAAGCATGAGAATGCTGTGTACATGTGGGCATGGGGGTTGAACCTTAGGATTGATTAGTCTTGCCTTTGGGCGTTTGAATTAACAAACTTGGGAGCCAAGTTAGAAACGCGTTTAGCTGACGTGATTTCTAGCAGAAAATCTGAGTAGGTTTTCCAAATTGACACGTCACTCTTGTCGGTTCTTCCCGGTATGTGGAGTTTGTTTAGCATGAACCTATGTGACTATGTGTTCGCATGCTTACGCTTATGCTATATGCCGCATCTTATGTTCTGTGTGTTTTTCATGTAGATGTGATATCTGCACGGAGAGGGCAAGACCGTGGCTGTGATTTTCGCCCAGGAAATGTGCCTATCCTTGACGCTGGGGATGCAAATGCTCCCAAGAGACCGATAGACGCGATTGAGATGCTGCGTGTGCTAGTTAGTTCTATTTAGCAGCTGGTTGAGGCAGCTAGAGGTGAGACCGTTAAAGAGAGAGCGCCTGAGTCAAGAGCTACAGTGGTGATGCGAGAGTTCAGACGTATGGATCCTCTAACTTTTGCTGGGTACCCTAATCCTATAGTGGCTACGGAGTGGTTGGAGTTGATGACTTGGATCCTTGACACACTACGGGTAGTTGAGGATGAGTTACAGGTTTCTTTGTCACATTTCAGCTGAGGGGTGATACTCATGAGTGGTGAAAATACGCCTGGAATACTGTAGGGGTCACATGGACAGCATTCACTGGAGTTTTTCAGGAGAAATATATTCTTACTTCATCTAGAGACTTGTATAGAGAGAAGTTCAATACTCTCACCCAGGAAGCGATGGGTGTCATGCGGTATAAGGCCAGGTTTACTAGCATGTCTCGTTTTGCACCAGAGTTGGTGGTGACCAAAGAGCTGAGGTCGAGGCGATTTGAGCGGGGTTTGGGGCCCGTGATTAGAGAGAGAGTGCATGAGGCTGCGCGTGTTTATAGAGTTAGTGGAGGTGGCAGCGAAGATTGAGAATACCATGGCAGAGATTCGAGTTTCCAAGGAGACCAAGACACCATAGGGTAGGACAGAGGCACAGACAGGTGCACATTTCGACAAGAGGCAGAAGTCCTCTGGTGTTAGTTTTCATCCATCTGGATTACCACCGCAGTTTACTGCACCATTACCATCGGTGGCTTCGTCGGGGAGGCCAGAGCAAAGGGAGGTTAGATGTTATCGGTGTGGACAACCGGGGCATCGTGTCCCAGATTGCCCGCAGTCGAGGCAATTTTGAGATCGATAGTTGAGGCAGTCCTAGAGTTCCATACCGGATCAGTTACGGGGGAGGGACCTGCCGATTTGCTATCGGATGTGGTCAGACGGGACATATCCACAGGAACTGTCTCTAGAAAGAGAGTGTGTCGAGCACTGAAGGCACACTAAAGGGTTCATTTGTGCAGGATCGGAGCAGCATCCTGCAGTTCAAACTTCCCGAATTGCAGGGGGGGTGCTTCAGTTCAGTTAGTGCGGCAGCCGACAGTACCGGGTTATGATGGGCAGACCAAGATGACATAGGGCTGAGCGTATGCACTTACAACTCCCAATTCTTCCAAGGCACCAGTTGTGCCGGATGATATAGATACTTCTCCTGTGCGCAGAGGTACTTTCTAAGTATGTAGGCATTGGGCCATTTTCTTCATTTCATTTGTTGGAGTTTGCTGATGAACTCCGTCGGTGATGTGCTGTGTTGAGACAGCGATTGTGAGGGTGGGGTGAGTTGTAGATCCCGTGTCTTTGAGATAGTTGGTCGTTGTTTAGAATGCCTGACCTTATTTGATTATACCCTAGGAATGGTATGGCTAACCATCTCTTATGCTTGTGTTGATTATGACTGATGTGGTTGTTTCTTTTAATCTTGCGCTGAATTTTGGAGATGAAATTTCTTTAAGGGGGTAGAGTTGTGAGACCCTGACCCGTTTTCTTTTTTGACATTTTTTGACACACATTTAATGTTTCATTTTAGCATGTTTATATGCGTTTTTATGCATATTCGGGTTTAGATATGCATGCGGGATTGGTTCTCGGGGCTGTTGGCCATTGTGGCTGGGTTTTAAAAAAAAAAGATATTTTTGTGGCCTATAAATATCTAGCGTTAGATATTTTCAAAAGATGTTTTCAAAACTCTACCGCTAAGTTTTCTATTTTTCTCTCTACCTTCTCTCTAACTTCTCCGGGGCCCGGGGCTTAGTTTTCGACGATCCAATAGCAGATCTCTGCTATTGACACGATGGACTACTCATTCATCCAAACGAAATTTTATTATGGCAAGTTTAATTTTACACGTGGATTGAGGTATCGAGTTTTTAACTCAACGAGATAGGATCCTAGACTCTCGTGTCTTATAAGGATGCTACGTGTAATCGTGCGTACTTTTACCATTTTAAAATATATAAAATTGCTTTTTGTTCAAACGTTGGGTTTTGGAGTTTAAAATCGTTTTTCATCAATTTTGGTTAGATGAAATCGTGTTTTTTGTGTTTCTTTCGAGTTTTTGGTGTTAAGCTTGGGCGTGTGTATGTCCGAGGGTGTTGGATGGGAGTTTAGATGCTTCGTTTTGGAGTTTTGAGGGCTGAAATAGTGCTTGGAGTCGGTTTCTGCCTGGGTTCAGTCGACTGAACCAGGGGGTCAGTCGACTGGATCGTGGTTCAGTCGACTGGATCTTGAGGTCAGTCGACTGACCTGTGTTTTTTGGGGTGTTTTTGTGAGATACCAGTAGCATGTTTGGTTCGACTGGGTGGGTATCCAGTCGACTGGGTCCAGTGTTGGGCGTTTGGTGTTTTTGGTGGTTCGGTTCATCATGTGTTGGCCTTTCAGTCGATTAGGTTATGGGGCTCGATCGACTACTCTCCTCTAGTGGTTTTTCAGTTGGTTGGATTATGGGGTCCTATCAATTGAAGTCATGAAGAGGGTGTTGGTCACGTCATGCGAGGTGTTGAGGCACTGCTGCATGCGTGGCGGTTGGCCATCGTTGGGTGCGGGACGTGTGGGTCCGTTGTTTGTTCTAAAGGTGGTTTCTGGTGAAAACCATTTTGTGGGAGATTCTGGTGTTGTTCTTTAGGTTAAGTTTTGGTCTTCTGTATCGTTGGTTGTCTCGATCAGTGGATGGGTTGTTCGGGTAAGCAGACGACGATTGTGTGGCATGTGATATCGTACCGGGTTATATGGCATCGTTATGTGGAATGTCATGGTTTTACGTGCTTTTGTGCTTATAGAACTCTGATTAGCTTTGTTTATGCATATGTTGATTCGGTGTTATCCCGTAGTGTTCGGTGTTATCCCGTGGTATGCAATTTTACCCCGTGGTGTGCGGTTTTATCCCGTGGTATGCAGTTTTACCCCGTGGTATGCGGTCTTATCCTGTGGCTATGTGTTTGAGTAGGAATCTTTATCTCTGTGTGAGGACTGTTCAAGGCTTGTGAGAGTCAGTTCTGTGTTGCATGTGGGGCTCGTGGGAGTCGTGGCTCGTAGGAGTCTATCTTTGCTGGTGAAGTATTGTACTACATCTATGTATCAAGTTATTTTCTAGGCTCTGAAGAGTCATGACACAAAATTGTTTTCAAAACTATTTTTCCTGAGGTCCTTGGAAGTCATCGTATAAAACCTTTTTTCAACTGTTTTCTTCTTAAGCTTGTATGAGTTCATATATAAAACCGTTTTTATGGCTTGTGTGAGTTAAAAATTGCACCTCGTTATCCAAGCATGTTTTGTTTATATTGCATGCTTGTCTAATTTTTGCTGAGTTTTTGCTCACGGTGTAAGATTTGAAATATTTTTCAGGTACCAGTCACGCAGGTTGATCCGGAATTGCTGGAAAAGTAGAAGAGTTGTAGTATTTATTTTTGTTCTTTCCGTATCATGTATGATTACATGTTTTTCTGGTGTTGAAATCGTGTATTGTAAGTCTTTTAGTGATTATGTACAATGCATATATGTTTTATATTGAGAGTGTATTCACGAATTTGGTGTTATGTTTGGTTGCTTTTGGGTGTTTCACGTGACTCAAAATTTGGGGCATGACAGGGCCGGGCCTGGCTTTTTTGCCCAGGGATCGGTCCAAGCTTTAGGGGTATTGGGGTCAGGCTTGGGCCTCGAGCCTGACCAAAGATTAGGTGGGCTTTTTATTTTTATTTTTGCTTTTCTTGCTTTTTTGCTTTTGTTTTTTTGTTTAAAAATTTTATTATTAGTTATCAATTTATAGTTTATAATATTACTTATTACTTATTAGTTTATTATTTACTTATTATTATAATGTTATATTTTATTAGTATTAGATTTTATTAGTTTATTTAAAAGTTTATTAGCTTTTATAATTTATAATTTACTATTAGTTATTAAGTTATTAACTTATTAGTTTATTACTTTATTATATAAGTTTATACTTTATTTGTTTATTTATTTTTATGTTTATAGTTTTTAAGTTTACTAGTTAATTATTTATTATTAGTTTATAACTTATTAATTAGTTTATTTATTTATTAGTTTACTATAAATTTACTATTAATTTATAAGTTTATAGTTTATATTATTATAAGTTTATTAATTTATTATAACTTATAAGTTTAATAATTGAATGCCATAAGTTTGAACAAAACTGTTGGAGGGTAAAATGGCGGGTTATGGATCGAGCGAGCCAACGAACCGGGCTAGGCCAGTTCGGCCCACAGGTTTCGAGGGGTAAGCTCAAACCCAAAAATTAAATGTCTGAGCTCAGGTCGGGGTCGGGCTCGAGCTCAGGCTTGGACTAGGCCGGGCTCGGCCCGCACAGTGCGAAGCCTCGGCTCCCCACAGACCTCAAGCCAAAATTATACCCCAAACTCTAGAAGATAAATAATTTAAAACATAGAGATGAACTTGAAATATCCCCATAAAATTTGAACTATTTGTTCCCAAGGTTCTCGTTTTCATCTACATAGGCCAAACCCGAAGTTTAATATATTTGTTATAGTAAATTTTAACATAACATTTTAACCTAATATTTAATTGTTATGCATACACTTTATATTTATTTTGATGATATTATCATTTATGTTATAGAACTCGGTGAGAGAATCATGTCTGTGAACAAATAAATTGATCGGATACTAATATTATATGAATTATTTAAACATATTTATTTTATATAAATAAACTCTTTATTTTTAAAATTACATATAGCATTAAAATAAATATTATAAGATATAATATATCCTCAAAGATCTTATCAATCTAATTTTTAACTTGAACGATTTTGTCAATGTACTCCACAAGCTAAACATTTTTAACCATCAAGATCAGCTAGAGATGAATGTATTAAAATATTAAACTTTTTATTCCATAAATTATTTTTTTTGCCAAATCTCAAGTTTAACATAATTTGATATAATGAATTTTAACATAATATTTTAACCTAATGTGCAGTTATTATAAATACACCACAAGTTTATTTTTATGACATTCCCGTTCATGTTATAGAACTCAATAAAACCATCATTTATGCCAATAATTAAATTGATTGGATATCAGTATCTATGTTACTTAAATATATTTATTTTAAATAAATTAAAAAATTATCCTAAATAATTTATTTTTTAAATTTTTTTAAAAAAAATATTAAACCTCTTAAAAGTCAAAATTTGTAAACATTCCGTACAAAACCTAAATCTCCTAAAAACTAAAATTTTTGAACATCCAAAAAGATAATTGAATATTCTTATACACTATTTTTATACCCAACAAATTTATATCGATCAATAAATCGCGTGCCTTGCACGCAAGTTCAATCACTAATAATAAAATAAATGAATAATTAAAATAATGACTAACGCAATATTTGAATTCTTGATATAAATGCTACATAGTTGGTTCTTACCCTATTTTGAGTTCCAAATTATCCAAACTAACACAATCCAATCCATTACTAAAGTAGATAAAAGACTTTTTTTCCCAATTTTTTGAACTCTTTTTAATATTAATTGAAGAAATTGAGAAAAAAAAATAACTCTATATTTTCTGTCTATTGAAACTGTACAATATATGACCTATTTATAGGC
>JAOTRH010477268.1:0-25948 GCA_034768845.1 Heliamphora exappendiculata
AGGTTGAAACAAAAACTGATTATTAGTCGTGAATCGAAGGAAAATAAAGCTAATGAATTGGTTAAATTATAAATTTGGAAAAAAAAAAAAACAAGGCGGTGGCATTTTTGATCGAGTTTGTGAGCTTGTTGATATAACAATGGAGTCAAATAAGTTAAGAGTAAATTACACTCACTGAGGTTTAAAGAGAGAGAGAGAGAGAGAGAGAGAGAGATTGCAAGCAGAGATAATGAAAAATTGATTATACGTTCGTGGGTAAAATAGGAAAATTATATTAAATATTTAATAATAAAATTAATTTTTACAGAAAAATTAAAATAAAATATAAAAGTAAAGAACAAGGACAGTGTAATTTATCCTAAAACTTAATCATTAACATTATAGTTGATTTTTTTGTACAAATATGTGTATTTGAGATAATTATTTTATCTAACAGTATTAATTAAAAATTCAATAATAATAGACTACAAGTATTTTTAAAATTTATGTATTTTGACCATATAACTCATATTTTGGAAACATATTTTTAAAATTTTTTTTTGTAAAATTAATTTAAATTAGTAGAGAAAATAAACTTAATTTAGCTTAAATGAGAATTCTTTTTTTGAAAATAAATTTTGTTAGAAATCAATTTAAATTGGTGAAGATATACACTTGATCTAAGAGTATTGAATTCAAATTTCAAACTCTATACTTAATTAGTTAGCAATAATTAATATGAATTAAAAAATTTAAGTTTTGGATCAATCACACACAATGACATATGAATTTATTTTATAAAAAAATAAAAATTTTAGAAAAATGGATTAGGATTTTCTTAACATAAAGATATTAGTATTTTTTTTAAATAATATAATAGATAGATATATTTACCAATTTGAGCGTGGTTTGAAAAAGACATAATTTTACATAGAATACATATTTTCTAATTCGAGATAGTTAAACATTTTTAAAGGTAAGGTTTTGATTCTTAAAAAACTAAATATCTTAACATAAAATTTAAAATAATTAATTTAGATCGGAGCAATCCAGCTGGTTTATATTTTTAATTTTTTTTGCATCATTCGCTAAATTGATGAGTCTTTCAAGATCAGTCACGATCTAGAAAAACTGAAAATAAGCTCAGCTCTCTTCTGTTATTGATCACTTGGCTTTTTATACATTCAGTGCTAACCTCATAACAGAATTTTTAACTAACTATTACAGCTATACTTAGCTGGTTTACAGCTGGACCCTCTCTTTACTTGACAGCTGGACCAATTCAGTTGCTGCTTCAGATGTGGTGGTTTTCGTTCTGGTTGCTGCTTCAGTTGCTGACTTGGCTTCACTAAGCTAAGATTTGGTTGCTCATGTGGAGGCTTTGCACAGTTGGACTGTGGCTCATTCTTGAGTGTTGTTGAGAATGGGTTGGGCATGTTATCATCCCCCTTCAAGCCAATGGACGGCGAGACCGACATGAGCTTGTTGCTGAGGAATTGAAATCGCGAAATGGATAAAGGCTTGGTCAGAAGATCAGCTAGTTGATCTATGGAAGGAATATGACAAACAGAAATAGATTTGGTAGCAACCTGTTCACGGACAAAATGATAATCCACCTCGATGTGTTTGGATCGAGCATGGAAAACAGGGTTAGAACTTATGGCAATGGCGGAGAGGTTGTCGCACCAAATGACAGGAGAAGAAGGTAAAGAAATATGAAGATCCGTCAAGAGCATACGAAGCCAAGCAACCTTAGCCGCAGTTTGAGCAAGAGCTCGATATTCAGCCTCAGTGGAGGACCGGGCAACCGTTGATTGTTTCTTAGCAGACCAAGAAATGAGATTAGGTCCAAGGAAAACACAAAACCCTGCGGTAGATCTGCGATCTAAAGGGCTGCCAGCCCAATCAGAATCAGAAAAAGCTTGAAGATGAAAATCAGCAGGAGCAAATTGTAAGCCAGAATTTAAGGTACCTTTGAGATACCGCAAAATGCGTTTAAGAAGGGCAAAGTGGGCAACAGTGGGGGCATGCATATACTGACAGGCTTGATTAACGGCATACGACAGATCGGGGCGAGTAATAGTAAGATATTGGAGGGCACCCACAAGGCTACGGTACAAGGTAGGTTGAGAAAATGGGGTAGAATCAAGGGAAGAAGAGGATTTGATTGCCATAGGAGCAGAAGAAGCTTTACAATTGGACATGCCAGCCCTTTCCAAGAGATCAACAGCATACTGTTGCTTAGATAAGATGACTCCATGGGAGGAACGAGAGACATGGATGCCAAGAAAATAAGATAAATGGCCCAAGTCTTTGACATAAAATTTGGATTTCATTTGCTGCAACAGGGAATGAAGAACAGAAGGAGAATTGCCAGTAAGAAGGATGTCATCAACATATATTAAGAGAACAAGAAGTGAGGAGCCAGATTTGAACACAAATAAGGACGAATCGGCACTGCTTTGTTTGAAACCAAAAGCCAAAAAAAAAGAGGAAAAAGTAGAGAACCAAGCACGAGGTGCTTGTTTAAGACCATAAAGTGCCTTGTTGAGTTTGCACACAAGATGAGATTGAGTAGGACATTCAAAGCCTTGAGGTTGTTGAATGTAAACTTCTTCATGAAGAATCCCATGAAGAAATGCATTGGATATGTCAAGTTGCTTGATAGACCATCCAAAATGTAAAGCAAGACAAAGAAAAATGCGTTTGTAGGTAGTTTTGCCACAGGGCTGAAAGTATCATGATAATCCAAGCCTTCCTCTTGTAAATAACCTTTGGCAACAAGACGAGCATTATATCGAGCTATAGAACCATCAGAATTTCGTTTAATACGAAATATCCATTTACAACCAATTGCTTGTTTAGATGGTGGTAAAGCAACAAGAGTCCAAGTGCCTTGTTTAAGCAAGGCCTGATACTCTTCATTCATTGCCCGAACCCAATGAGGAGAAGAAGCAGCTTGTTTGAAGGTGGTTGGTTCAGTGAGGGAGTAAGGATCATCCCTGACCGTGGAGGCAGAGAGGGAGAGAGGTATTCGAGGCTTAAAGATTCCTTGTTTTGATCTTGTTAGCATAGGATGCCGATTAGGAATGAGAGGAGAAGAATGAGCTGGGGGTAAAACAGAAGAAGAAGAAGAAGAAGAAGAAGAAGAAGAAGAAGAAGAAGCAGGAGAAACAGGTTGTGGCCCAGATGGATTTGGAGATGAAGAAGCTGAAGATGAAGAAGTGGAGAGAATAGAAGTATTTGGAGAAATAGAAGGTAATGGAGGAGAGGACCAGAAAAAGGTAGTAAGAATTTGGGAAGAGGGGTGGGAAGTGGAAGGTGAGGAAGTAGAAGTAAACGGAAAGATGGTTTTATCAAAGACGACATGCCGAGAAGTAAACACCTTGCCAGAGATGGGAATCGAAGCATCTGTAGCCTTTGATAGATGGATGATATCCCAGAAACACACATGGAATAAACCTTGGCTGTAGCTTATGATCCATGTAAGGTCGAAGCCACGGGAAGCATTGGCAACCAAAACTTTTTAGAAAAGTGTAATCTGGAGCTTGACAGAACAGTTTTTCATATGGCGTAAGATTCTGCACTGTGCTACTAGGTAAGCGATTTATGAGATATGTAGGTGTAGCTATTGCATCAAACCAAAATTGTAGGGGTACTTGAGATTTATGAAGAAGAGTAATGGTAGTTTCAATCAAGTGACGATGTTTCCTTTCAACTACTCCATTTTGAGGTGGAGTGTAGGGACATGATTATGGTGAACAATGCCATGATTAGCAAGAAATAGGTTGAAATTTGAACTGTTATATTCACCCCCACCATCTGTTCTTAGAACTTTGATTTTGGTATCGAATTGGGTTTTGACATAGGCTTTGAACTCCAAAAATTTGGAAAATGTTTCACTTTTGTAAACCATTGGATAAATCCAGGTAAATCTACTGAAGTCATCAAGAAACAAAACATAATATTTGATTTTGTGTATTCGCATGCACCAATGGTCCCCAAACATCACTATGCACAAGAGAAAAAGGTTTATTCGTAGTGGATTGTGAAAGAGTAAATGGAAGCTTGTGTGATTTAGCTACACAACAGCTAGTACAAAGACTACTACTTTTATTTGTGACTGGTAACTTAAACCTCTTAATGAGATAATCAAGTTTTATTGGAGAGGGATGGCCAACCCGGTGATGCCAAAGAGAATCAGCAACTTTGGCAGCAAGAAAGCATGACTGTGACTGACTGGGACTTGGATCAGCAACAGTGTGATATGTTGTTGGAAGTTGACAGAGGCCGTGAGAGTGAAATCCTCTACAGGGAGGTTTCTTTGTCACTTTGTCCTGGATGACAAAAGAATTTTTATCAAAAAGGATTTGGCAATTGTTATCAGAAGTTAATTTCTGAACAGAAAGAAGATTTGGACAAAGTTTAGGCACATGCAAGACTTGATTGAGTTTAAAAGAATGAAGAGGAGTAGGCAGAATACCCTGGCCTATATGTTGGATTGGTACAGAATTGCCATTACCAAAGGTGACCTCTGATCATCTCCTTGATAAGGCTGAAATTGTTGTAAATTTCCCAAGTTGTTTGTCAAGTGGTATGTAGCACCAGAATCAACATACCAATTCTGAGCATCTGAGGTTGGAGTTGCTGAATAAGCTATTTTTCCAGGTGTGTCGACTGAACCAGAAGAAGCTTGATTTGTAGGTTGAAACGACGGATTCATGCGAAACCAGCAATTTAATGCAATGTGGTTGCGCTTACCACAGATTTGACAAATTATTGTTGAATTTGAGTTTTGATAGCTAAATCTTCCACCATGGTTCATACCTCTGTTATTAGGGTTTTTTTTTTGGTTTTTTAATTTTATAACTTTTTTTTTTGGCAAAACAAATATACGTGAAAGAATGTGAAAAAAGCTAATTAATTAGAATGAGAGGTCAAATAAATAAACTTTTTAAAATAATTTTAAGCAAAAAGCCATCAAAAAAATTAAACCAAACATAGACTAACCAAACCGATTTTCAAAACAACAAAATTATCAAAGAAAAAAACAATAATGCTACATAAATAGGGTGAATCAATAAATGTAAATGCAAATACATTGAGATAAGAAGATAATTCACAGATGTAGATAAATACATAGATATGTTATACACAGTATCTTATCCAAAGAACTTGAATAAACAAAGGAAGAAGAAGCCTAGGTTTGGCTTAAAAAGTCTAATTGTTTTTATTTTGAGGGTTTTTTTTTGGTCTTTTTTTAATATTTTTATTTATGAGTTTAAAGTTTTCAATTTTTCAATTTTTTTTAATGAGAGAGATCTAGAAAGTATATCCGGTCTGATTAAAGTTGAAAAAAATTAACTAAAAATAAAAAAATCACAAAAAAAGCTATTAAGTTAGTTTTTTCATCTTATTTGAATTTTTTTTTTAAAAAATTGTCAAATTTTTTTTCTTTTTTGATTTCTTATGACTTGAAAAATCTAGAAATACATTCACTTGGGCTAATGATAAAAGAAAGTTCAAGATGAAAAAAACCAAAAAAAAAACCTGAATAGCTATTAAGATTAGAGAATCCTTATTCTTTTCCTTAATGTCGACAACCGTATAAAAAAGTTACATCAAACACACACTAACTTAGGCATTCTTCTTGTTCATGCTTGATGAACTCAACTTAAATTACTCTTATAACCCGTTCAAAATTGGTTTGAACCAGATTTGATTTGTTATTATTACTTTTAATTTGTTTTTTTTTATTTTTTTTTAAATTTTTATAAATTTTTAGTTAAACTATTATACTTTAAACTCATTTCATCGAGATGAGACAAAAAAAAAATTTTATATCAAAATAAAAAAAATCAAAAAAGACAAATAATCCAATGAGCCAATATTTTATGTTGCATATTTTATCATTAGTTTTATCCTTTGATCAATTTTTTTATTCTTTCAGTTCATCTCATTAAGACAATTTAAGAAAATAAAAAAATTTTAATCAAAAATAAAAAGTTCAAAAAATTTAAAACAAAAAAAAATTTCAAAATTTAGCCCAAATCGAACCTAAATATTTTCTTTATATAAATGAGTGTTCGTGGGGTTTAAGATATATGGTACGAGAGTTATGAATATTATTGGTTTATTGTACTTGTTTTTTTAGTAGTGATTCAACATATTAAAAAAAAATGTCAAGTTGTGTCTCCATTTATTATTATTATTATTTTATTTTTTCTATCATAACATTTCTCATTTTCTCTTACTCATCTGCTAGACTTTCTCATTGATAAGCCACTGAGAATTTTAAAGGTTGCTATAAAAAATAGCAAAGTTATTATTAATAATTTTTAATTTTTTAATATTAATTTTAGTTATAAGATAATTTTTTTTAAACACTCACAATTTTTACTATAAATTATAATTAATTTTTTTTATTTCAGATACAAGTTACAATTTTTTTCATACACTTATAACTTATGCTACACATTACCATCTATAAACTATTAATTTTAACAATACCGAACACCCTAAATGTCATTTCCAATTTTTCATTTAAAAAGAAGCGACAAAACCCCAAATTAATAAAAGTCAAAATCCCAAATACACAAGGTATTAAAAAAACATAATTTGGGGGTGTTTAGCAAATGTGCTACTAATTTTTTATTTTTTACTATTAATTTTAGTTATAAGTTATAATTTTTTACAAATATTTACAATTTTTTTTTCCTATTTCAGTTACAAGTTATAATATTTACCAATTACAAACAACTTATACTCAAAATTACAATCTTTAAGTTACTAGTTTCCAAAATATCAAATACTATAAATATGTTTTATGACCAAAAAAACCCTTGAGGAAAAACCACTTTTCACACAGTGATATTCATAAGCAAACATATATGATTTTGCATTAAAAAGTTAGAAATTTATATATTAATTAGCCATGAAAAAAGCAATTATAAATGCCAATCCATAAAAGTAAAAAACTGTAAGCTAGAGGTTTATGAACGGATTATAAGTGTAATTCACGTTTGCCGGAACAATAATAATTGTATATGAAAATCATTTTTTGACGTTTTCTAGTGGGCATTAATATTAGCAGTCAAACATTCACTAAATATTTTAATTTATTGAAGTTATTCAAATGCGCAAGACGTGCTTCAAAATTTAGGCTTTGTTTGATAATTGGTTTCAAATCGAGTTTTTTTGACTTTTTGTATAAAGTTTAAAAACCTAAAAAGCCATGTTTCACAACCCCTTTAGCCTTTTTGCCCATTTGCCTTTTTATATAATTTTTTAAAATATATTTTTTAAAAATATCATAACTTTTATTATACAAATTCGTTTCTTAAAAAAATTATAATTTTAAAATCTACTCGTCAAAATTTATCAAACAAAATCCAAATTGAATATAAAATTATCTAAAAATAAATTTTAAAAAATAATACCAAGTTCAAATTAACTTTTTTATTTTTTAGCTTAAAACTACTTTAAATCATGTTTTTTTTGCTTATTGTGTTTTGGCTTAAAATCATATTTATGGTTCACCAATCGAATTGTTTGCTTATTTAATTTAAAATGACTTTAAACAAAAAAATTTGACTTAAAATCAAATTATCAAATGAGTCCTTATTATTGGTTAATGTATTTCCGTTTAGATATGAGCACTGGTATTTTTTTTTTAAAAAAAAACAAAGAAAAAATATTTAGACCAATTTTAGGGAGTATTTGGAAATATGACTGCTAGTAGCTTATAGATTGTAGTTTGTAACAGAAATTGTGAGTGCTTGATATATATTATAGCTTGTAACTGAAATAAAAGAAAAAATAATTACAAATTGTAGCATAAGTTGTTGATATTTAAAAATAATTGTAACTTATAGATAAAATTAGTAAAAAAAAAAAGTAAAAACTAGTAACAGAAATTTGGTCAAACACCTCCTTTATGTTTTTTCAAAATTTATTAATTAACTACTATTAATTTTTGGGACAATTTATATAATTTTTTATAATCAAGATAGATTTATTAAAATACTGTGCTATAGTGCTACCAATAGTGTGTAAAAAAAATTTTGTTTCGATTTTATTTGCGCCCCATGTAAACGATTAGATGGATCTCTCAAAAATTAATCGAGACACGCTGGTCTAAATACCACGGGATATTAAAAAAAATTAATGTTTTTATTTTTACAATAACCATATGAATAGAACAATATTGTTCAAATATATATGATCGATATTTTTAATGTGTTCATTAATTACATTAAATATCACCCATTGTGATAACAACTACATACAATTGACATTAGTAGTAAATATGTTATTAAATAGTGTATTATTGTTTCTTTTGAATATGGTGGAAATTTAAATAAAGTATTTTAGAAATTAATGTTTCGATTTAATTTTTTGATTTTTTACCTTTTTGCCGAGTAAAATATGTAATTTTTTGCATTTTTAACAAAAAAAGTCCAAAAAATTGGTTCCCTAATCAGGCCTAAAATTGAATAATTTTTTTTAGAGTAAATTAGGAATAAATTCTATTTTAGAAAGTTGTTTTGGGTAAGTCCCAATCACAATTTTAATATTTCAACAAGTCCTAAATTTGAATTCTAATATAAAAATTGCATCTTTTACCCTCGTGAAGTAAATAATTATATATATATATATTTGAATATTAATATAAAAACAATATTTACGTTTTCCAATTTGATGAATTACTATTGACCAAGTAAACAATCTAATAATAACTGAATTTTATTAAGAGACCCCTCATCAAACAATACTTCCACAACCTCTCTCTTTCCTCAACCTCTCATTACCACCTTCCAGAGCGCCGCTCCCCATCTAAGAACAGATCCCTCTTACTATAAATACAAAACATGAGATTACAAAAAATGAGAATTTGTTACAAATGTGAAGGTATATCTGAAGTTGCAGAAAATGAGAATTTATCACAAATGTAAATTTGTATTTTTCATTACTATTTTATGTTTTTAATTCTCATTTTTATACCGTAGAAGTGATTGCAAAAAATAAGAATTTGTCATATATGCAATTTTTTTATTTTTCGTCACTATTTTATGTTTTGAATACTCATTTTTATACCGTGGAAAGTGATTGTAGAAAATAAGAATTTGTTACAAATTGCAAAAAATGAAAATTTGTCAAAAATTGTAAAAAATGAGAAATTCTTATTTTTATTGAATTTCAGTTGTTCTGTACGCGTTTGTTCTTACCAATATAAGATCGATAATGCGAAAATGAAAAATTAGCATATGAGAAATAAAAAAGTGAAGAACACCATTATTCCATTCATTAATGGTGAAAAATGAAGATAATAATTTTTTCTAAGGCTTGCAATTGAATATTTCTATTCGATTTATCCGTATCTCCGAGCTTTCTACGATCGTTAGATATAATTAAAAATAAATTTCAATGGCTGTCAAAACATACATCTAGATCAAAAATGTGTAAAAGATGAAGAAGACCAGCGGTGCTGGCATGGAGATCGGTCTACTTGAAGGTGAAGAAGTTGTAAAGGCTAATAATGGGAAGCACTTGAAGGTGAAGAAGTTGTAAAGGCTAATAATGGGAAGCAGAATGATAAAGCTGGTTAACTAATTTCAATAGAGCATTTTTTATTTTCGCGTGGATTCAAAGTTTAGTAGTATTTTTGGAAGAAAAATAAAAAATAAAACCTATCACAAAATAAATATTTTTTTTGAGACTAAACCTAAAATGGAATCCCCAAGTAGGATCCAATCCCGAATTACCTTTTTCTTTAAGTATGAAATTATATAGATGAGAAATTGATGAAATTATTAATGGAGTTGGTGTTATGAGTTTCTATGTATGAGATATGTATGAGAGGGTATTAAATATGTAAGAGATATATATCTGATCTTATTTTTTTAAATTATTTATCTTTTTATTAATTTTTATCTATTTTACGTTACTTCGTTGATTTTTTGATTTTATATTACTTTTTAAAATATATATTCTCTAAAAATAAAAGAAAGTTGGGTTAATTTTATTTTTATCGTTAACTTTGAACTTTTTGATTCTTGTTCGGATAAAAAGCTTAATACAATGGTTTCAACTGTAGCTGATGGTACATAATATGTCCTTTTGCCACATTTTATACGCAAAATGACAATTTTGCCCCAATTTTATCTCCAAACTTACGAAGAAAAGAGTATGGGTGGACTTAATATTTCATTTTTTTCTTGAATTTTTTATTTTAAAAATTTTATGATCAAACTTCTTTATGTTAATCCACCTTGTGGAACAATCAAGAAAGAAAATAGAAAAGCAATTAATGAAGAAGAAGACAAATATAAAAGTAAATGTCAAAGAAACAACCAGCCACCAACAGCAGAGTAAAAATTTTAAGCGCTGTGATTTTTTTTTATTTTGTCAAAATAAGCTACTCAAGAATCTTCCAACCTCAAATATTTAGCCACCCAAATTTATGACTTTGTCTCCCTTTGTTCTTCATATAAATGCATACTTAATTGTGTATTGTAAGGGGTGTGAGAACTGCAAATAAATGCTCAATATGTTGTAGTTTGAGAATGTAGACAAAAAAATTAAGTGAGTTGAGTTTGAGAGTTTTATCTCTTCATCTGTAATCTTTTATTACTATAGTGAAAGCTCCCTCTCTTTCGTGGACGTACGCTAAGTTTAACCGATCCACGTAAATTTTTGGTATTTTTTGTGTTTGTGTGAGTGTGTTTAGTTTTGTGAACCTCTTCAACTCCTAACATTTTATTTTTTCAGTTTTTATATTGAGATGAAAAGAAAAAATAAATAAATAATTAAAAGATGAGAATTTCACTAAAAATGTGAAAATAAAAAGAGAAAAACTCATTGGCTTATTTTTTAAATGAAGATTATTTACTTTTCTCATTTCATCTCATAATCAATGTCATTGAAATGAATTTTAAAAAAAATTAATATAAAAAGTTTATTAAATATAAAATAAGTTAATAAATTATCATCTCAAATCTGTCCTAATTTAAAAGAAACAGTCATAGAAAAAGAAAAATATTGAACTGTTGGTTGTTTAGTGGTACAAACGGGAGAATTAAGGGAAAATATTGACTTAGTTTATATTTAGACTAATTTTTTTTTAAAAAAATTTTGTTTAAAAATTTTTTTTAAAAAAATTTACTTGTTTGACCTCATTTAAAATTTTTAAAAATATTTTTATATTTAATTTTTTAAAATAAATATAAAAATATTTATTTAAAATCCAAACATAGACTTAATCCAAACATAGACTTAATATTGTTAACCGAACCACCTGACAAATCCGTGGAGTTAAAATTTTCACTTTAAATAGATAGTGTTGTGCAATTTTTGGATCCACTTTTAAGGGGTTATGTGTAATTACACTTTCATGCAAAGGGGCATATTTAGAATTATAAAGTATTTTTCTTTCCTTTTTTCTTGCACGGGGACAAGTTTCTCACTAATTTTGTTTATTTTTAACTTATTTTGAACCTATTTTAATAAATTAAACTGTTAATTTTATTACTTTGAAAAATTATGTTATTTATATAAAAAAATAAATTAATTAAATATTATTAGATGTTTTAATAAATTATATTTTTATTACAAAAAATAAATAGTGTCTTAACTTTACAGTTAATTTTCTTAACACATGTATTATTTATTTAGATGTTTTATATCTGATCAATTTAATTTTTAAAATAAATATTTTAATATCTTAAAAATAATAAAATAAATAATTTTAATAATCAAAATAAACCTATTTTAAGCTCAAATAAATCAAATTAAACCGATCCAATTTATTACTAGAAAGTCCATAATACTCGCTCGTTCCTCCAAACAATTACACATTTAATAGTAACACTCTGTTGGTTCATTTTTCTTTCTTTTTTAGTATAATTAACCCTTTGTGCTGCCCATTGCTCTCCCCTTAAAATTTTCCTCACTTTCCCTCATTTTCCCAAGAAAGTCAAAAGAGAATCACAACATACACAACTCACGACTTGATATTATACCTATATATATACTTATATTTATCAAAATATATGTAGAGAGAGACAGAGAGAGCTTTTTGGAAGAATCACAGGAAACTTTGTGTTTTTTAGAGAGAGAGAAAAAAAAGATGGGTGACTGTAACAGAAGGTTGCGTTCATGGTGGTCGTCGTCTTCATCATCATCGTCATCATCTAGGGTTCTGTTGATTATGATTCCTTTAGTTGCAGTGTTCGGATCCATGGCGTTACTGAGTTCTAAGAATTCCAATTGGATCTTCACCTCCCGCTACCCTTGGCTATGGAGGTTTTCCGCCATGGATATTCCTCCTCCGCTTTCTGCAACTATTGCATCGGCCCCATCTTCTTCGCCAACTAAAGAAGACGAAAGCAATGATTACGTTATTAACAGCTCTTCTTCTTCTTCTCCGTTATCAGTATCTACAGAGATTCAACAACTGGTAAGAATCTATTTTTTTAATATTTACATTTCAATATCTATCTCACACAAACGTCTTTGTATCTCTGTATGCATTCATAATTCTTGTATACAAATCTTTCTCTCTATCTTTAGGCAATCAAAGTTTTTGATTAAAAACATAGATAAAAAAAAAGACCAAAAAGATCAAGTAAAAAAAGTTAAAATATTAACTTTTAAAATATTCTATACAAATTTTTACTCCATTCTAAAAGGTAATAATTTTCTTACTTAATTGATTACTTAGTTACAATGTATTATATATATATATAAAAGATAGTATCAGTAGAAAAAACTTCAAAATTTAAAAGTTTTAAAATAGTTATAATCTTTGATAAATTACTAATAGCACTGTCATATTTAAAATTTAATCATTAACATTATAGTTGATTTTTCTTGTACAAATAAGTGTATTTGACATTATTCTTTAATCTTATAGTATTAATTAAAAATTCAATAATAATAGGTTATAAGCATTTTTAGAATTTATGTATTTTGACCATATAACTCATATTTTGGAAACATCTTTTTAATTTTTTTTTTCAAAAATTGATTTAAATTGGTAGAAAAAATAAACTTGATTTTGCTTAAATGAGAATTCTTCTTTTGAAAATAGATTTTGTTAGAAATTAATTTAAATTGGTGAAGATATATACTTGATCTAAGAGTATCGAATTCAATTTTCAAGCTCTATACTTAATTAGGTAGCCATAATTAATTTAATTAAATAATTAATATGAATTAAAAAAAATAAGTTTTGGATCAATCATACGATGACATATGAATTTATTTTCTAAAAAAATAAAAATTTTAGAAAAATGGATTCGGATTTTCTTAACATAAAGATATTAGTATTTTTTTAATAATATAATAGATAGATATATTTTCCAATTTGAGCGTGGTTTGAAAAAGACATAATTTTACATAGAATATATATTTTTTAATTCTAGATAGTTAAACATTTTTGAAGGTAAGGTCTTGATTCTTAAAAAACTAAATATCTTAACATAAATTTTAAAATAATTAATTTAGATTGGAGCAATCCAGCTACTTTATATTTTTAATTTTTTTTGCATCATTCACTAAATTGATGAGTCTTTCAAGATCAGTCACGATCTAGAGGTGTGATTGATCCAACGTAAGCTCAATCCCGAGAATTTAACTAAGCTTGCGTTTGGCAACCTTTTTTTTAGCTTTTTGGCTTTTTAAGTTTTTTTTTGATAAAAAATGTATACGTGGATGTAAAAAAAAAAAATTAATTACAATGAAATATCTAACAAATAAACTTTTAAAAAGAATTTTAGATAAAAAGTCTTCAAAAAGCTAAACCAAACATAGACTAACTAAACCGATTTTCAAAACAACAAAAATATCAAAGAAAAAAAACAATAATGCTACATAAATAGGGTGAATCAATAAATGTAAATGCAAATAAATTGAGATAGGAAGATAATTCACAGATGTAGATAAATACATAGATATGTTATACACAGTATCTTATCCGAAGAACTTGAATAAACAAAGGAAGAAGAAGCCTACGTTTGGCTTAAAAAGTCTAATCGTCTTTATTTTGAGGGTTTTTTTATTTATTTATTTATTTATTTTGAACATTTTTATTTATGAGTTCAAAGTTTTTAATTTTTCAATTTCTCTTGACGAAAAATATCTAAAAAGTATATCTGGTCGGATTAATTCTAAAAGATAATAATTTCCTTACTTAATTTTAAAAGATAATAATTTGCTTACTTAATTGATTACTTACTTAGTATCAATGCCATGTAAATGTAATTGTTTTTATCAATATATAAAAAAGCAACAAATTTTTAAAAAATAAATATTAAAACTAGTTGCCAATCTGAACCCAGATATACTTATTTTTATGGCTGTATGTATCTTTTAAAATTTTTTTTTTATGGGGTCGTGTTATTTAGTGTAGGTTTCTTTTCTTAGAGTTTCTTTAATGTTTCTTCATTCTTATTCTTATGGTGATTTTGATGATTTTTATTTTAATACCAAAGAATGCAGCTTTTCTCGGGTTGGGATTGGACCAATCTAGTTCAATTTATTTTACGTTTAAAATAGATTTATTGTGATGATTTGAATAATTTATTTTATTATTTTTAATATATAAAACAACTAAGTAAAAAATTAAGTTAATCGAATATCGTCAAATATGTAAACACGTTACATTTGTATTAAAAAAATTAAATATGAAGTCTAGAATCCGTTTATTTTTTTGTAATAAAAATGCAATTTCATCATATATTTAATGATATCTGATTAATTTTACTTTTTTGTAGATAATTTACACATTAAATACAATAAAACAAACGATTTAAATATTAAAAATGGGTCTATATTTCACATCAAATAGGCAAAATTAGATCCTTTGAGTCCAATAAAAGATTGAAGAGAAGCCACTCTCGCTAGAAAACTTGCAATCATACATAGATGAGTAAAAATTGCAAAAAAATTATATATAAAACTTTAAATAATAGGAAAAAAATACGTTAATTATTAATAAATTTTTATTTGTAAAAGTGGTAAGTTTCCATAAATGTATTATGGTAAGTTTCCTTAATACAAATGGATAGTGAGATTCCCTTAAAAGTCGAATATGGCACATGAGTAGTTGTTCGAACCATTGCGATTACATCTCAATCGGAAATCCACTAGATGACTTTGTATAACTAAAATACTGAATTTAAATTTACTTTCTTATAAAATGGGGAAACAATAAATTATTATATAATTTTAAAATACTATATGGCATGTGTATTTGATAATTAGAAATTTTGGTACACACAAAATGGATTATTTTTCTCTCTCAGTTATTTAATAAAGTTTTTGGTACCTAAATTAAATAGTATGATTTATATCAATAATACTATGATAATTATGTTTTGGTAATAATATTTGAATATCGCGTGATGTGATATTTTATGTGTGGTGATTAAAAATAAATATTGAACTCATAATATAACATAAACACTATAAATAGAATGACGCATCACTTGATGCGCAAATGCTATCATCAAATATAATCATCATAGCATTACTCGATTCACATTTCGGTGGTTAATATAAAAAAATAAAAATACATAAATATTGGACTATCAATAAGTTGTGGTACTTTTATCAAAAAAGAAATACTGCGCTACTAAAATAGCAAGATAAGTATTTAATTGCTTCCAATGCCAGCTCAGTCATGGATTGGATTGACAAACAAGTCACACACAAAAAATTTTCAAACTTAATTTGACAAATTTACCCATGGTCCTGCTATGCATCTAGGGCTCTTGGTGTGCCTTTACTTAACCTCCTAGCCTAAGAATAGTTTAGACCCCTTTTCCATAATAATTTATTTGCTTACTTTATTTTATTTATTTTTGTATTAATCTTAAAAGATACAAATTGCATATCTTGGCCTTATTATGATGATGGCATATAGGCTTTCTTTTCTTTTCTTTCTGGTGATATTTTAATATATTTTTTAATTTTTTTGTTAAATAATTATACCTTTAATTAGATAAAAGAAAAATATAAATCAAAACATCGAGATGGTCAGAAGAAATAAACAAAAAATAATCAAAAGATAAAAATAGTCTAAAAAAAGATAAAAATAAATAAATATCACAAACAGGCCTTAATTGATAGAATCTTTGAGAATTATAAAATACATTGTAAATTTAGCAATTTTGAGAATTACAAAGTAAATTATAAATTTGTGTGGATTGGTGGTGTATCAGACCCATGACGTGGCTCTTTCACAGTCATTGATTGACTATTTGATGAATTAAAAGTGCCAGTTTCTTACAGGGGCAAGTGTTAATAAGTAAAGCCTCTATATTCAAAAAATATATATTCAAAAATTTGCCTTAAAATGAATAATTCGGATTTACCGAAAACGCGTCCACACTTCATACAGTTAAATTTAAATTTTTTATTTTAATTTGAAAATAAATTTTTTGATTTATTTTATAGGTTTATAGCATTTTTGCACTCTGAACCAACTGTGAATTATTCATTCTGAATCCGAAATAAAATTCTTGATTTTTTTTTTTAATTTATGCCATTTTTACACTTTAGGTATTTTTTTTAGGTAGGTACTATTGCTGGTTTTAGTTTTCAAAACTAAGGCACCGTCTGGCATAATTTTTTTGATAGGGTTTTTATTCCTCTTTTAGTGAAAATTATTTATGTTAGTTTAAACGACGATACTTTTTAGATTTATCTCGTTACAATAAATAAAAAAAATTAAAATATTTGACCCCAAAAAAATCAGATAAAACAAAAAAAGCCATTTTAAAGTTTTTATATGACTTTTTTGTCTTTAATGTATTTTTTTCTAACTCCTTTCAAAACAACTATACTTCTAGATGTGCTTACCATGATAAATCAAGAAAGTAAAGAAACTAGTCCAAAAAATCAAAAAATTAATAAAACATGAAAAAAATTACAAAAAAAAACTATTAAAAAAACTAAACCAAACAGAGCCTAAGCTCTTAGACTTTGCGTATTTTCAAAAATCTTTCCTTGAGATATAAATAGTTATTTGCTCATTTAATTGGTTGAAACAGGATGGGAAGAAGGAAGGGATCTTGAAGAATCCATTGGATAGACCCCATAATACAATTGTTCCTTTCATGGATGACACTCCAATCCCTGAAAGATCAAGAAAGAATTACAGTAATTTGGAGAGGGTGGAAGCGAGTCTAGGGGTTGTTCGAGCCGCCATTAGAGATGCTAGAGATGAAGATCGGGAAAACGACCCTGACTACACGCCAAACGGTCCCATGTACTGGAATGCCACTGCCTTTTACAGGTTTACCCCTTCTACTATTATTTATATTTATTTTCTATTTATTTTCGGTGTTATAAGGGTGTTTATGGCTAGATTGATTAGGTTAACATTTACTCCACTCGATCACATATATTTTGATTTTAAATTTTGTTATTGGCAACCAAACAATTGGCTCAATGATCTTGGGTCTATTGGTTTGATGGGTTTATAGCTGGTGGGCTCGATTTGTATTTATTTTTCATTTGTTTCTAGTAGGGGATGTTTATGGGTAGAGAAAGGTTGAGTTGGTCGGGTTCGACTCTGTCTTGTCACTCGACAATGCGTATTTAGTTTTTAATTTTATTATCCTCAATTGATTAATGGGTTTGGTAGTTTTGGATCTTTGGATTTAATGGGCTCATAGGTGGGTTCGGCTTTGTTTAGTGTTTTAAACTTGTTTATTTTGAGTTTTTTTAGAGTTCGTTTTATTTTTTAATCAATTATAATAGTCATTTTAAATTAAAAATTTTAGTTTTAATAAATTTAAAACTCAAGAAATCATGAATTTCTTTTAGATCACACAGAGACTCAAATTACATAGTTTTTCACACAAAAATACTAAAGTAATAAACATCATAATCTCATAATAAATTTAAAAATATATAAAATTAAATATTTGTTAGTCAAGTTTGGATCTCATGGCTTAATTCCATTATTTTTTTTCTCTTTTTCTTTATGTAATCTTCTTTTTGGATAGTGATTGAATTACTACACAACTAGATTGGTAATACTCCAGGATCTCGTTTAATTTATTGGATTAGTAATTGAAAATAATATGTTTTTACAAAATGCGCAATCTAAGGAGATTATTAGTGAGTGAATTATTAATATCATGCGTCCGTAAATATTGTGTATATATATATATATATATATATGATATTTTGTGAAATTAGTTATTTGTTATATATATAATTCTTTCACTACTTATTACAATTATACGTCAAAAATATAATTTCATAAAATATATAATTTTAATTAATGTCTAATCTACCTAATCAAACATGCTCTAAAAGAAGATATTATTCCCATGTTTGTTATACTTTAAAGGGTGAAATACTTGGCATCTCTAAAATGATAATTCTTTTTTAAAAGAAAAAATAATTTTTAAGTTGTAGTGTTTGGTATTTTTAAAAGATCTATTAACTAGTTTTCACTTTTTTTTTCCTAAAAATAAATATCTATACATATTTTAAATACTTTAATTTTTTTTTAAATAAAGTGACTGTAATGTCATCAACTAAAATGATTCAGTATCTCAAATTACTATAGATTAAAAGAAAAATAAGGGCATATAATGTATTTTAACAATAAGTAAAAAAATCACGAATTAGTTATCTCAAACAATTTAATCTTTAATTTTTATTTAAAAAAATTAAATATCTTAAAAGACAATTCAAAATGGGCTAACTATACCAATATAAAATTTTGAAACTAGAGAATTTCAAGAAGTATCTAACGATTTGTAGTGCACTAGAACAAAGGGAAAGATAATTTTCAAAAAAAGTGATTCCTTACCCATTTCCCAATCAACTCCTTATAATTTATGCATGGATTGGCCTGACTTGCTTGGATCATCCAAGTCAACCCGACCAACATGAAAATTGATAATTTTGTCCATGAATTAGTCGAGAGACGGGTTTCTTATTTTTTTTTCCAGATGATAGTTAGTTATGAGTCTCAAATATAGTTATTCGTGGAACTCAACCTGACTAACAAATAAGATTTATTAAGAGATTAAGTTGCTACAAATAAGATTTATTAAGAGATTAAGTTACTTATTATTTAATATTTTTGTGTGAAATCTATTTAATTTGGTTTATGTGTAATTTAATTAATTGTTAACTTCGTAATCTTTTGAGTTCCAAATTTATTAAAAATAAATATTTTTAATTAAATGAATTTTTATTATCAGCTAAAAAACAGAACAAACTAAGCAAAAAGTTCCAAAATAAGTAAATCTAAATCAGGAAACGAAACGAAACGAAACGAATTTCTTCCCATGTAACGTATTCATAACCGTCAAATCTGTAGACCCAAAACTTCAAAACCTATTAGTTAGTTAGTTTTGGGCGCTAAAATTAAAATCCGAACGTATACGTGCGAGAACTGGATTAAATCTGACTCGATCCGACCCGATCAAGTGAGGGAAATTTTTAATTTAAATTTTATTAGTTAGTTTTTGAATTGTTGATTTGATCCAAACTATGATGCAGGAGCTACGTGGAAATGGAAAAGCAGCTGAAGGTGTTTGTGTACGAGGAGGGAGAGCCGCCGGTGTTCCACTACGGACCCTGTAAGCACACGTACGCGATAGAGGGGTTGTTCATCCAGGGCATGGAGATCAGCGAGTTTCGGACCAGGGATCCCGAGGAAGCCCACCTCTACTTCCTTCCCTTCAGCGTCACCATGATCACCCAGGTTGTCTACGTCGTCGACTCCCACGAGTGGGGTGCCATGAAAAACACCGCCAAGGACTACGTTGACGTCGTCGCCCACAAATATCCTTACTGGAATCGAAGCCTCGGCGCAGATCACTTCATGCTCGCTTGCCATGATTGGGTAAGAAATTAAGAATTCACAAGTTTTGCCCTTATTCAGGCCTTGATAGACAATCTTTGACTTTTTTTTTTATTTTTTTAGTTAAAAATATTAAAAAGTTAAGATTGTTTATTTGGTAAAAGAATAAAAAATTAAAAAATTAAATTAAAACACAAATTATTAAAAAAATTATTTAAATTTTTATCACTTTTAAAATATGATAATACACATTATTCATAAATTAATCCCATCATTTACTAATGAAAATTTAATTAAAATAGAAATAAAATATCATATAAAATAATTCCAAAAATTAATAACACAAGTAGTTATAAACAACATTGCTAAGAACTCAAAAAAATATATAAAAAATTATTTAAAATTTAAAATAAATAAATAAAATTTACTTTTTAGCGTGTCCGTATAAATTACTCTAAAAAATTATTAACACTTGTAAAATTTTGAATCTAAAATCACGGAGGAAGTAAACCCTCAAACCCCAAACCTTTGAACAACAACTAACCCGTAGGCCGTGTTTTAATGCGGGAAAACAGTCCTATATATATGTATATATATTTATATTTGGCAAATATTTAGAGGGTATTAAGAAAAACCCAATTACTCACTAAAAAAAAAAAAAAAAAGTTAAAAGAAAAACCTTTCAACCAACTTAACACATCCGGACTATTTCAATTCCATGGGATTGATTGGTTAGTTCTGAGATTATTTTAAATATTTTTATATATAAAAATTTTAATTTTATTAAAATTAATAGTCATGTTTGGACAAAATTGCTTATTTACTTATTGGTTTATAAGTTAAAAATAAAAAAATAAAAAAATAAATAAATAAACTCGTTTGGATAGTCAAATAAACAAATAAGTTGGCTTATAAACCAAATAAGTTCGTTTGGTTAGTTAAATAAATAAATAAACAAATAAGTAAATACACAAATCTATCTAAACAAGCATGTTTAAATGGGATTTGATTTATTTACTAATAAATAAATAAGTAAATAAATAAATTATTCAAACAAGTCCAATGTAATATTTATCCTTAGGTTATATTATACTCTCAATCAAACACTATTATATAACAAAAAAATACTACATTAACAATTCAATTCATAATACACCAAATACTAATAATCAAAATACATTAATTATCTCATAAAATTAGTCCTTAAACGGAACAACCCTTAGAGTTCTCAATTTGTCCCTTTACCTTCTTTGAATCATTTTTCTTTCTAATTAGTTTTTCATTCTTCTCTAGTTTAACTACTCGTGCATTGTGCGTATGGTAGGAACTACTTGTAGTTATAAACCGTTTGGTCTATCTTTTTTTTGTATTATAATTTTTAAACTTCTTAACTTTTTAGTAAATATAAAAAGATATAAAAAAATTAATTAATTACAACAAAAACCAAACAAGTAAGTATTTTAGAAAATTTTTAAGTAAAAAAGCCTTTAAAAAAATATATCTAGACCAAACGAGGTTTAAAAGCTTAAATTTTTTAACCAAATAATGGCTTATTTGCAGGGGCCCGAAATCTCCTTCGCCGTTCCAAATCTCTACAACAACTCCATCAGAGCTCTCTGCAACGCAAACACCTCAGAGCAATTCAACCCCTCCCGAGACGTCTCCATCCCGGAAATCCACCTCCCAAGCGGAACCACCGCCGGCATGCTCGGCGGCCCGTCTCCGTCCCGCCGCCCCGTCCTGGTCTTCTACGCCGGCGGCGTCCACGGCCCCATCCGCCCCATCCTCCTCCGCCACTGGGAAAACAAAGATCCCGACGTCCAGGTCCACCAGTACCTCCCCGCCGGCGTCTCCTACTACGGCATGATGAGGAAGAGCAGGTTCTGCATCTGCCCCAGCGGCTACGAGGTGGCGTCGCCGCGGATGGTGGAGGCGCTGTACATGGGCTGCGTTCCGGTGCTGATCAAGGACCACTACGTGATTCCGTTCAGCGACGTTCTGAACTGGAAGACGTTCGCCGTCGTGGTTCCGGTGGAGGATATTCCGAACCTGAAGAAGATTCTGGTGGGGATCTCGCAGACGCAGTATATGAAGATGCAGAGGAGGGGGAAGCAGGTGAGGCGGCATTTTGAGGTGAATTCGCCGCCGAAGAGGTTCGATGTGTTTCACATGATTCTTCATTCGGTGTGGCTAAGGAGGCTCAACGTTCGTGTTCGTGTTCGTGTTCGTGATGTTTGATCGGCGACTGGTGCGGATTTTAGGGCAGAAAAAACCATAAGAGACAAATTTCAAACCACGTCCACTCTTCAAGCATTCTACAAGAGTGCGTGTAATTTTGTAGAAAAATATTAAGTGCACGTATTTTTTTTATTTTGATAATTTAACGTAATTGGCCACTCAGTAGTATTTAGAAACGAATGCATAATTTTAATTTAAGAGTAATAAATTATTTTTATAAGATTTTAAAAAGTGCTTAGTGTAATTTTACTTTTTCAAAAAAGAGTTAGACTTCTAAAATTTTAACTTGTTTGGCAAAATGCAGTTGAGCTTTTGAATTTTAAGGAGAGGTTCGTGAGATTGGCTTCGGCAAGATGGGTAATTGTTTATTTGTTTATTTTTATTTTTTATAAAAAAATATTTTTTGATTAAATTATTATATTTTTATTAAAATATGATAAATAAAGAAAATATAAAAATATTTCAAAATAAGTCAATAAGCCAATTAAGTATTACTTTTTTTGTCTTTAATAAATATTTCTGTTTGGGTAACTTGCTTATTTGGTTATTGGCAAATAAGCAATTTTGTTTGACTCAATTGGCTTATTTGTTTATTTATTTTGTTTAGGAGAATATTTGTTTATTTTTTTATTGACTTAAATATTGTTTATTTGACAAACTAAACGAAATTATTTATTTTGTTACTTATAAGTCAAATAAGTCAATAACTCATTTATCCAAATGGATTTGTTTATTTTTTTGATAATTTTTATATTTTTGATTATCTTATTGAGACGATCTCAAAAAATTCAATAATGCAAAAATAAATAAAACTTTTACAATTTTTCCCAAATAAGGCCTTGCTTTTATTTTGTTTAAAATTTTTTATTTTTGAAACCCTCTGGAGGCAAACTGCAAAATATACCAAATGATGAAGAAATTCAAGAAATGTGAAAATAAATTAAAATAAGTTAATAAGTTAATTTATTGACTTATTTTTATTTTAATATTTTTTTTCAAATTATATTTTAAAATTTTTATTTTTAAAATTCTTCTTGTCGAGATAATCCCACGAATTATAAAAAAAAATTACTTTTGTTGTTTTTTAATTATAAAGAAAAAAAATTGCAGCTTTCGGTACATCGAAAATTTAGTAAACAAAATATTAGGAGGAAATGAGGAATTAGTCCCTCCATAGATATATAGTCCGTAGTCACTAATGATCTCTAAGTATATTGTCTCCAGATTCGGCTAGGGTGCAAACGAGTTAACCCAGTTGGCCATTTTTATTTTTATTTTTTTGATGACACCAGTTGGTCATTTAACATTTTTGTTTTATTAAAATTCGTTCGAATTTGGTTCGTTTAATAAACAAGACTTTTATGAGTTAAACTCGTTTAATAAACAAGTTGAGTTCATGTATATTGTGTTTAATAATTCGGTTCGATTCGATACAAACTCTATATAAATACTTTCATAAAATATGTGACTTTTATCAAATTTTGGTTCCTTTTAAAGAAACTCAAATTGAAATTTGAACTTTTAAGATTGATTTTGAACTCGTTGTCACACACATATTAGCTTTTAAGCAGAGAAAACGATAGATCAAAACAAAAGAGGTTCATAGAAGACTCTAAATTATTCTGGAATGATATAGAATAAAAAAGAACATTCAAGAAGTTTTGGAGAATTCCAGTGAACTCCAAAATATTCTAGAGAAACCTAAAGGATTTGACTCTAAAAACATCTAACAATTGTAAATACCTAAAATTCTATAAATTATTCTAGAATAAGGTAAAGCATTTTGGTATGAAAATGGGAAACTTCTAAATTAGGTTTTTAAACTTTTCTTATCGTTAGATCGTTGACACTTAATTAGATCTTAACCATCTATTATAATTCTGGGTGCCTATATAAAGAGAGTAACCTCCTTGGTAAGAGATCAAACAAGAGTTGTAATCTCTTTTCTCTCAAAGTAATACATGCACTTTGTTCTTTCTAAATCTTCAAGTGTCTAGCCCTCCTCTCTTATCTTTCGGAGTTCTTGTAGAATTAAATTTACTTAACATCACAAAATAAGTTGTGAACGTTTAAGTGTCACACGATTGGATTAAAAATCCTAAGACTGTGACATCGTGCTTGTATAGAGTCATTTATCTTATTGAAGTCGAACTCAAGTTGAGCTTAAACATAATTTTTTTAAAATAAGTTGAGCACGAATGTTATAAAAAATCTTAAAATTCGTTTAAGTTCGATTTAATTAATTTCGGCTTTGTTTGTACTCCTAGGAGCACAACTATGTTCGGTTTTGGTGGAACCAGATTTTATTTATCTCTTAACAAGGGGGACAAATAATCTGCGGAATTTAGTAATTTATTTTTATATTTGGCATTTAGACTCTATATAAAGTAAACTGCCTTGCACAAAAATTTAAGTACAGGGAAAATAGTCAATAGCCCTGTTGGGGATTTTTTTTGTTATTTGCTTATTATTGTCTTTTTGGTACTTTTTTATTTTTTGTATGAAATTCTTTGACAAGACGAATCAAAAAGTATAGTAATTTGATCAAATAATAAATAATTTTTATTAAAAATAAAAATAAGTAAAAAACAAAAAACAAAAAACAAAACCATTATCCCAAACAGGACCAACAATCAATTACAAAAGAATAATAATTTTACGCTCATGTCTTGATGTCTACAAAGCTTGATTTTAGGATGTTTAATTTTTTCAGAAAAAATAGGAAAAAAAAAAAGTTAAAGTGTTTGAAATTTTTTTTGGGTAGCTTTTTTTTTTCTTTTCATTTGGTTAGAATGTATAAAATGCCTTTACTCTTTTTTTTTCAACTTGTGTAATATTTGGAATATTGGTATTATTTTTTATATTATTGATAGTAGAATTGACTCTTTAATTAATGGTATTACAATTATTTTGCTAAAAAAATAGTATATTTAGAATTTGTATAAACTTTTAAAAAAAGTAAATAAAAAGTATTAAATTTCATATTTTAAAGAAGCCAAACAATATAACTTAAAAACTAACTTTTTTTTTTTTTAAATAACTTTATAGATAACCCAAATAGCCTAACTTTTCACAAGTATGTGGACTTTACGAGCGAGTTTCATATGCATAATTGTTGAAATCATTTGCTGTATAACTATTTGTCTTATTTTTCTATATATGTAAAAAAATGTTTATTTATTGGCTGACCAAGATTTAGATGATTTCGTCAGTATTCAGCTTGTTCTTGGCCGATTTTTTTTTTTTTTTTTTTTGTAAAAAAAATAAATGTGAAAAAAATATGAAAAAAATCAATTGATTATAGTAAAAAGTTAAATAAATAGACTTTCCGAAAAAATGGCCATTCAATTGGATCAATCAATAAGAAAATAAAAAAATAAAATATTTTATCTCTAACAAAAACAAAATTAAAAATTCTTGGATAAAATTCCTGAATTAATCCAAACACTTGAATAAAATTACTCAAAGGTATTAGATGTTGGAATCTGTGAATTTTATTGGCCATTAAAATTCAGATTTCAATAGTTGGATCAATTACAATTAAATTAGCAATTCAATTGCAATTGAAGCCTGGAAACCAACAGTCATGAGTGACTATTGATTTCTAGGAAAAATCCTCCATAATGAAAAGACTAGTTGCAATCTTCACTCAGAGAAGAGGAAGAGACAGAGTCTCAGAAGAGGAAGAGGAAGAGACAAAGATGAGGAAGAGACAGAGCCAGGAGCTCTGAGGGTCATCTTGGAATTCAATAGCCATAAGTGGCAATTGAATTTTCTGTGGCAATTGATTTTCTGTAACCCCTCTCCTTCTTGAATGGGCTATATAAGGGTCATCTCCCTCTGGAAGAAAAGAGGACAGAACGAGATTGAGATACACAAATATACCGAGAGACAGAA